>CAHIKZ030004925.1:365000-392500 GCA_903632075.3 Acanthosepion pharaonis
TCAAATCCTACCGATGCACCAACAACGGCTTGCTATTAGGTAGAATGGACAGACAATATCGAAATAAGAGATTGGCATGTCCATTCTTGCATGTCAGCAAAGCGATCTCTTTTCAAACTCTCTGATAATGAAACAGAATACATTTTACCAAGGAGCACCCGCGATGTCACTGGGAATTCTCAATCACACACACATACACAGACACACACACGCACACACACACACACACAACCACCAAAGCGCGCGAACAACCCCCCACACATATATATATATATATATATATATATATATATATATATATATATATATATATATATATATATATATATATATATATATATATATTTTTGGTGTAGAATGTAACTAGCGATAAAATGTATAACATGCAGCTGTAAATCTGCCGGTTCAGTTTTCAATTTAATTTAGTAGATTTAAAAGTTCAGGTAGGTGTGGAGTCATGCCTTCCCTAAGATTAGGAATACATAAGGATCCCAGTTTTTTTCCGACTCCTTTTTACGCCACCTCTCACATTTTTACTTTCATTTAGTATTTGGTTTTATGCCTTTCCTACGATTATCTATACCAAGTGGTGCTCAGCTTTCTCAACTTAAATACAATATCGGTTTGCGGATTGTTATACAGAATTGTTTATAATGTTATATCCCCTGGACGTGCTTATTGTCCTTAGTTACCCTGAATAGAATTGAATTGACTTTGGTATAGAGAATGAAAACGTTTCATGCCTTTCCCAACGCTATTATAACTGAGAATTTAAAGCCTCCTATCGGATTAAATAAATAACGCTGTTAAGAAATTCAAATATGATTCGACTGAGCGATGCATCATTGTAAACACACATACAATATATATCCTTCTTAAATGACATAAAAACAGACGTGCTTGCTTATATAAAAAAGGCATATATTGGTCATATTGTCAAGCGGAACCATACTGTGAACGACATGTCCGTTGGGCCTTCATTTCAAATTGATTGAGGGGCATTTATAATGCATAAACCCGCGGAAATTACATCAGACAGAAAACGGAAACTACCTAACTAGTGCATGTCGGGATGTGGGCTTTATTTCGTCAGCGGGCTATGGGAGAATCCCGCTTACAATAGCACAAAAAGGGAAAATAAATGTATTAAATTGAACATGTAAACCTGAATGGAAATGTGAATTTCCGGAAGGAAGTGAAGGAGGTGAGGGTTCTCACGAATAGTCATTTCCTTAGTGAATACTGACAGTAGATATATCGATAGGTAGACTGACAGTGATTGAAGAAAGTGTAATCTTGAGCACTGGAAGAATGTGGAGAAAATTGATCACATGAGAGCCCCGGATGAAAAGGTAACGATGCAATGTTTGTGTTGATTGTTCTACTGTTGTAGATAAAACTCGGTCGTCGGCACGAAAATCCGTTTCTGTCTATTTGAAGAGAATTCTAGCATTCTTAGCGACATTTCTCGCGTGCGGACATGAAGATGAATTGTTACAATCTGATGCAAATGCCTTAGAGAGTTGGCGCTGGGGGAAACCAATACACTGCGTTGCGTGTATCTTTTAAACACCTATGAATATTTACTTAAGAAGTGATTCTATAATTTATCTATAAGTCCACCCACTCTACGATATTATACGCATTTCAAATTCTTCTGATGTCTTGATCTTATAACAAGTTTGTTCAATCTCTTCACGCTTATTGGTCTTTGTAAATAAGTATAGGTTTATCATTCTATGGTAATTTATATATTTATTTATATAAGTCATTTTGATCTATCTCAATTTCTTAAAAGCTGTCATGCAGGCGGATTTTCAAATCCATCAGAGGACTTATACTTATCTAAGATTTAAATCGTCTATCTCATATCTATAATTTCATCTCGATCCGTTAAATATTTACCCTCTTTTTCTCAATTATATATATATATATATATATATATATATATATATATATATATATATATATATATATATATATTTATTAACTTATATATCTATGTCTGCTCGTATCGAATGTCTTTTTCTTATATTGTTCCTAATTATCGTTCTATCTATCTGTTTATAAATATGTATGATTTGTTCATATCTCAATTTTTCTACCCACAAAACTATCTTGCTAGATAGGTAGATATTACTCTGTACGTTTGTGTCTATGTATATATGCATCTATTTATATACTTATCTGTCAAATATTTTCTACTCAGATCTATCACTATATATGTCTTTATCTATCTCCCTTTCTCATCCCTTGCTGTCTGTCTCTCTCTATATATGTATAAGTGGCTTCAAACACAGTATTTTAAATGAACACTATATATATATATATATATATATATATATATATATATATGGTTTTCATTTAAAACATTGAGTTTGTAGCCAAACTTGTTTTTTCTCGTGGTTTACTCATAAGGAGACATATATGGCAAGTAAGCATTGTGGTAATGTGCCCAACATTGAAAATAGGGATAGATTGTTAATATTAATTTGAACATTTTTTCACTTAACTTCGTAGTGTCGTTGTTACATAGAGGTGAGCACTCTTCAGAACAGACTGGAACGGCTGATTTTTTTGTACTTTTATTGTGGTATGATTGGTCGTTATTTCCTCTTCCTTTCACTTTCTATTTTTAAGTTGTTTTAATTTTTTTAAAAAAAATTTTCATGTCACGTTCTACGTTGATCTCGTGTATATTGCTATTGTTCGGAGAGCCGAGTTCGAATTCCAGTCGAATCCATTACAATCACCTAAGTGCTAATACACTTGGGAAAGGTGTGAATCCTCTTTCTTCCCCCTCCAGCTATGGGTAAATAGCATGACAGACTGTTCTATAGCCTTGGATGGCAACTGGTCTAGGAGAAGGAAAACCTGAATTCAAAAACCTGTGGAGGGTGAATGAGTCTCTCTGAGCCTTGGTTGGCAATCCATTTAGTGATACAATTGTTAAAACGGTTAGTAGATCCTGAAATGCGGGTAGTAGCAATAATAATATATATACAGTCTGGGAAATTCAGTATCGAAGTAGGACTTCCTTCCTTCTGAGTCTACGTGCTCGCAACTGTGACACCTACAAAGCGGTTACCTCACACTCTCACTCTCTCACTGTATCACTGTCACTCCCTGGGTATTCACCGGCAGCAGTACAAGTACACACTGGGCAAGTCCACTTGTAGGAAAAGGTGGTATTCTTATCAATATATATATATATATATATATATATATATATATATATATATATATATATTATAGATAAAATGAGAACAAGTAGACTATAATTCCATTGTACGTAATATTTAATTTAAAAGAGGGTCTTTATAGAGCTACTCTTGTAGCGATATTTAAAACGTTTTTGTTTTAATATCCTAAAATAAATAATATATATGTGTGTGCGCGCGAGCATTTTTGTGTGAGTGCGTGTGTGTGTCTGTTTAATATATGTTAATATCAAGCTCTACTATTTTAAATAAACACACGGACACACACACACACACACACGCGCGCGCGCGCAAACACGCATATATATTTATTTTTCAGATTGTTTGGGATATCTGCAAGCAGGGAAAGACATTGTGACACTTAGTCACAACAGTTTTAGATGTGTTAAAATTAACTGACATAGACGGGTAGAAACTATCTGAATATTGCAAAAAGTGTAGCCTGCATCGTGATGATTCGTGCCAGGTATCAAAATACAGAAATCATGAGAGCTGCTCAGTGATCTTTGAACAACGTAAAAATAATACGACGGGGACTGGAGAGCTGCAACAGAGACTACAAGGATGTGGCTTGCAGGAAAGAACACAGCGGACGTTCTGGTTGCCGGCGTACAACAGATTTCATCCAACAACAGCAGGAGAAATTGGCGGACAACCCAGGTAGAAGGAATGTGAGCTTTACTGCAAGTAACGGGTCTTGAAATTTCCACCATGAACTTGTCTTTGAGGAGGACCTCCGCTACCAGTCATAAAAGAGGTACAAAGCGTCTGATAAAGGCAAAGGTACTCCTGAACAAGATGGAACATCCTGGTAAACCAAAGGCAATCTGGGTCTTCTCTGATCAAAAGAATATTTGACAAGACCAGTTGCACAAGAGCAATGACGTTCCTCGTGTCACAAAGACCAAGTTTCACAATCTGAGGTCATTTTTGGGGTGTATCTCCAGTGAGCGTGATTACATTGCCACCACACATATTTTACCAGCGTTTCAGGCTCAGTTCAGGTGGCTATGTGGAATTGTAGATCACCGTGGTCAAGCTTTGGCTGGAAAAAAGTCTGCTGGAAAACCATATGTACGGCAGCAAGATTAATCTCCCTTCCACAATTCAAGGAAGAATCACATAACCAGTCCCGTCTTTTGACCTCCTAACACCCTTGATTATAATTCCATGGATTAGTATCTCTGTGGTACGGTTGAGAAAGTCACCACGAGCACTGCGTGTAACACCAAGGCCCAGCACATCGACAGAATTAAGGAGGTATTGGAGGCTCTTGTTAGGGACAGATTCTAGTGACAGATGCTGATAGTGGGTTCTTTGAGTGACTTATTGTAATCTGTATGCCACTTTACTGTCAAATTTGGGGGGAGATGTTCCCTTTGTTTTCCATTAAAAAAAAAACTATCAATACTTATTCCGTATATATGTTAACATGGACTGAGATATATCTAGATATGGACAACGGAACGAAAACGACCTATATTTTAATGCTAATATTCACCACACGTCTGCAATAAATACAATAATGCCACACACAAAGATACAAACGAATATATCAAATATATATATATATATATATATATATATATATATATATATATATATATATATATATATATATATATATATATGGTTAGCGGCTTGATTGAGGAATCGCAGAGCCGAGTTCGAATTCCAGTCGAATCCACTGCATTCACTTACGTGCTAATACACTTGGGAAAGGTATGTATTCTCTTCATCTCCTCCAGCTATGTGTAAAATAGCAGGACAGACTGGGTTCTATAGCCTTGGATGGCAACTGGTCTAGGAGAAGGACAACTCTGAATTAAAACCTGGTGGAGGGTCGTTTGGGAACCTTGTGGCATGCATTCGGTGCACCAGGTTTCTGTATTCGTCCTCCAAAAGTGTGGCTGGTCCTGCACAAGGCCTTCACCACTATAAACAAATCTCATGTGCCGGTGTCGGGATGTCGGTTTCTGGGGACTTATCGGCCTGACCTCATACGTCGAACGCGACGGGATATATATATATATATATATATATATATATATATATATATATATATATATATATATGTGAGTTTGTGACCGTGGGTTTACGCTATCAAACCAAATATGTTAGCTCTATCTCTGATATTGAGCGCTTTAATAAGTACTGCGTATATAATATATAAATAATTATACATATATATATATTTATTTATATTTATATACACTTTCACACACACACACACACACACACACACACACACACACACACACACACACACACACATATATATATATATATATATATATATATATATATATATATATATATATTTGGTGGTACTCGTTAGGAAAAGCCTCGAATAGATCGACTTTCAGTAGAACAAATCGGGAACCGAGAAGAACTGGGGAATAAAAAAAAAGAAAGAACCAAGAACATTAAAACAAGGAAAAACAATTGTCTAGTATTTAAGCTCCAAGTCCAAAGAAAAATAAACAATATGAGTAAAAAAACAACTACGTAAAGTGCTCAATGCACTAAGTAGAGCAAAACCTAAGATAATCCTAAGGAGCCAGGCAAACCTACCTAGGTTTCACCTAAACGGATCTTCAGGGTAGAGTAGGCTTTTTGTAGGAGATGATATCGAATTTTCTTGATACAAGTTGAACTTTATGAACTCACAGCTGACGGGGAACTAGGTCGATTTATAACGTACTCGTGGTATTTTTGCATAAGCTGACTGAAATTCTTACTCGGCTTTCGGATTTGAAATTCTGAGCCGTTATCACTTTGAACAGCCGCATATCCACACTTGCATCACCTTTTGGTCCCAAAGGGTCACACACCTTAATTACTGACGAGGGTTAAATTTGCTTAAATTTGGTGATCGTGGAAGAGACGGTGTTTCAACCTGATGGAGTCGTAAGCCTTTATATAACTATGCATGAAGGTAAGTAATAGATAGATACATACACTTATACAGACTGAGAGAGGACAGATATATATATATATATATATATATATATATATATAGATAGATAGATAGATAGTAGGGGTATATCTAGATTAAAAAGATTACATGATTGGCATGAAAAAAGAAGGTTTATGGATATATGTTTAATAATCTCCGTGGTATGTTTACTCGAACACATTCCTTCACGCGCACTGTCAGAATCGGTCCTACACGCACAGAAACACACATCGATGGACATGCAGGTACACACGGACACACTTATATAGACGCACTAGTATTGGAAGTATATGCTTTGACTTTTTTTGTTGTTTTTGTTTTGTTTTGATTTTTTTTAGATATCTTAATACATAAATTCCTTCGAGTCTTATTTGCAATTTTCACCTCTTCACCCTAAAGAAATTAATCAACTTTAGTCGCTACCCTGGGGGATTTTATAAGAATATTTTCGTCGTCGAGATTTACCAATAAATATCGATCTCGTTATAATTATTATATTATCAATATCGATCTCGATATAATGAATATCGCATCAGAAAAAAAGAGGGCCTAGATATAACCCATCTTTAGCACCAAAATTTAGTTAATATTTTAAATTTCATACTTACAATCAAAATATAAGAAAAGACCCTGAGAATTTAATAAACACACTCTCTTTCTATATCTCCCTCTCTTCCTCTCTCTCTCTCTCTCTCTTTATGAGCACTGTTGAGTGAAAGGCTAATTCTATATACAACCTCCACATGCGTTAATGCAAAGCTCTTCATTAAAATGAATTAGAGCACTCCGGCTGATTAGCATTTGTTTTCATTTGTGAAAACAATACGCTAGATTTAATGGTTTCTCTCCGTCGAATGAAGATAGCTTAGTAGTAGAAACTCTGACTGATCGGTTGAGTTTCAATCCAGGCTTGAAGTATTCGGATGTCTTGCCGCACTGAGGAGCTGTGATACAGCGAAACAGTACTGTCTGCGAATGACTTATATATACGACCTTCTTTGATGTAGGCCTCAGTGTTGAGCCTGAGGCCAATGAATTCAGTAATTCATTTCTAATCAGACTGATGCTTCTGAGTAGTCGTGCCTTCGTAACTGCCATTATACTCATCCAGCGCTTAACGTAACCTCCGCAGTGTCCTCAGATTGACATCGAAGCACCCTGAAATATGCGTATTGGATCGTCCAGCGCGAATGGCGACCAGTACATCATGCCGTTTCCAAAATTTGGCGTCATAGTGGTATTTTTTGTCACCGATGAAGCCCACATGGACACGACAAAATCAAAAACAAACGAAGTGTAGGCACGAAATTAAAAATATAAAATGACATCAATTTATCCGTTGAAATTTCTCTCTCTCTCTCTCTTTCTCTCTCTTTTCTCTCTCTATCTCTCTATATATATATATATATATATATATATATATATATATATATTTCTAATCCCATTTTTCCTTTCATTTCATTGTTGGAAGTGTTACCTGATGATCCGGAGTCCTTTAAAAAGGATTTTGGTGAAATAAATTATTATAATGGTACCTTAAAGGGGTCTGTTTTTCATTATATATATATATATATATATATATATATGTGTGTGTGTGTGTGTGTGTGTGTGTGTGTGTGTGTGTGTGTGTGTGTGTGTAGCACACGTAATCGATCCATTGATATATAATCCAGGTGGATCCTACTAATATTAATTATTACAACTGGTCCACAGAGAGCTTGGTGTTATTAGTTTAACAGAACATATGTATTTTTACAACAAAAACAAACATTACCTCAACATAGATATGGTCTAATTCAAGCCGTTATTTACAATAACTAGAAAAAGGGCCATTTTGTTCTAACACTTTTGGTGTCTTATTAAGTGATGTTGTTTCCCTATTCTGTATTGAGCACTCTTTTAAGAATAGTATTTTTTTTGTTATTGGAATTTATTCTGTATACACCAATCCTATACAATTAAAACTAAACAATTTCTTATATTATCTAATATTTATTTCTCTTTTCTGATGTCAAATTATATTAAAAAAAATGTCCGGATATTCTTATATTCCAAGCGCTTTCGGCTATACATTTAGTAATTTTCAAGGTTGAAATATATTAACAGTTAACGAGAAATATTCTGTTGCATGTATATATTTATATAATGTTTTCATTTTTAAAACGGTCAACAGATAATATATTTCAGCATTGGAAATAACTAAGTGTATAGCGGAAAGCGCTCGGATTCAAAGAACATTTGAAGATTATAGAGAAAAAATATTCGATCATATGAGAAATTGTATAAAAAAAATAAATAAATGCACCTTGTCTCTCTTATTCAATGAAATGCGCACACACACACACACACACACACACATATATATATATATATATATATATATATATATATATAAAAGGAAGAGCTTATAGTTGGTCAAACGAGAGAAAATTGTGTATATTAAAAAAAAGAGAGAAACCGCAAATGTTTTTGGTTGTAATGTGGATTTCTTTAAGAAAATATTATACCTTATTTTCCATAATATTGATACACGTGTTTCTGGTCTCGCAACCTTCCTCATGCAAAGAGTGGAGATTTCCACATATTATTAAAAATAATTAATTTGTTTCTTTATGTTTTCGATGTTAAATATTCTCCATATGAGATATTCGCTTTTTTGTGTTAGTGATCCAAATACATACATACATACATATATATATATATATATATATATATATATATATATATATATATATATATATAGTAGACTCTCCCGTCGAATTGGACGTATGTTAGTCAAGCAGATCAGTTCCCAGGAAACCTACAGCCCGACAACCGCACATGAGATTTGTTTATAGTAGTGAATATATATATATATATATATATATATATATATATATATATATGAAGAGAGAGAAAAGTGGGCGATGAACTCAACACACAGAGGTTACAGTCTATTGAAGGCTGTAATGCATTGTGAGTTGTCTATTGCATTATTCCAACGGCTATTTTGGAAATAACCCTTTTATTATTTCTCGTGATATTTTTGGTGTGATATGTTTTTATAATCTCCCTGATATGTTTAGAAAGCTTTGTGCTGTTCGCGTATTTACGATCTGTAACGGATGTTTTGTGTGCGTAGTTTCTTTGTTTCCATCGTCCTTCAATTACTCCTATATATATATTTTTTCGTAATCCGCTTATTTTACAGTGTCTTTTCATGTTGCACTAGCAACTATCGGACGGTCCCTATCGTTTCGCAAATTAAGATATATTGACTACTTGAAATCTTTGAAACAAACATTTAAAATGAACATTTCATTCAGAAATTGCCTTGTTATAATACAGGAAAGTTTTACAAACAGATTCCAACTTGTTGAACGTCAAGTAAAAGGCTAATTTCAAACACTTTTCTGCACTATATAAGTCGATATTCCTAACCAGAACGAATGTTGATATGAAAAACAAAATAATCTTCGAATAAAATGATCGTAATGAATGACAGTTAATAAATGAAATGAACTTTTTAAAATCAATATGCAAATTATTAAACCTGAAGAGTTATAATGCGTAAAATTAGATAATATATAATACAGGTATTGGGCTTTTTGTGTCTAAATTACTATAAAATAGTTTGTTCTTTTTAATTGAGTCCCAATTTCTCATTTATCCATATAGAGTCCAGAGTATAGTTTTACTTAATTATTTAGTATGCTTCTCTAACATTTTTAATGTTGAATTTATAACTAATTCTATTTTCTCATCTTTATACTATATTATCTTTATCTTATAAATTGTCCACTGTTCTGTCATTTATGAAATAAAAATACTGATTTGTACGAAAAATAAGGATCTACGTACATCAAATCGTCTTTAAATTAAAAAGAATTATCGATCAACTTTTAAAAGTTAAGCTTAAAAATTAATTCAATATTAAATGCAGCGATCAATTTTGAGTTCTTTTGTATTTTATTGATGCGTATCGCATCTACTCCCTCGCTATTATGATGATGGCCAAACAACGAGACCTTCAGAATAGCTATCTTAAATGCTGATGGATAGGTCGGCTTTTCAGCTAGCTTGATAGAAAAGGAGAATAAGAGATACTACCCTTGAACCGTGAATGAAAATGATAATGGCTAATATAATATATTAATATATGTATTTTTAACCTCGCCTAATCTGGGAACCCTAAATCTGAGCTCAACGAAAATCGTTCCCAGTACCTAACTTTTCCTGGGCTTTTCAATGGGCTATGAATCATTGAAATCTTTGACACACACACGCACGGCACAAACACACACACACAAATACGCTTTACTTTAAATATAAGATAGGTCTGCAAGAATTTGCAGTTGAAATGGTTTTCATTGTTTGTTCTGTATCTATACGTTGGTCTTACGTGGCCTTGTATGTGATGGAAAATTTTCTCCAATGTACCTGTAAGTTACTTTAAGAAAAATATTCTAGTGTCTTACACATCCTAGATCAACCTGTTTAGACCATTAGAGCTAAGACTCGCTATAGAAACATAGCTGAATAATTCTAATTGCCGTGGTATTACATTCGCAAGAATGAAGTTCAATTGAGACAGTGTCCAAATGACAAACGGTTTTGTATAACATTCATTCGAGACCATTTTCCAATGTTTAATACAATATTAACAGGTTTAAATTCAGAGTAAACCGTTATCTATACTGCATATTTATGCTATGCATACGTCCATAACGCTATATCATTCAGTATCCCCCAAATTGAGCCATGCTTGGGTATTGTATGGGGTAAACAATAGTATAAAAGATCCACACTAATATAAATAAAAAGACCATAAACTCATAAAAACATACAGGAACGCATTCCTTCCTCTTATTTCTACAGTCAAAAGGTGGTTACATCTGAATAATTCATAGAGGAATATTTGCAAGATTCTGATTAGGCAAATATCGAGTGTATACGAAGAAACATTATAAGTGACAAACCAAGCAGTAATGGCGTTGATTTACATCGAAAAAAGTCGTCCGGGGCAAAAAAAGGAGGAAAATGATATTAATTGGACGAGAAAAATCGGGATTTTTAAAGATGTCTGAAATGGGGACGGATTTAGAAATAGATTTGCTATATTGTTGTTCGGGGTGAAAAGAACAAAGCGAATGTCTAGTAAAGTAATCGAACGGTGGAAATTATCTTAAAATAATTAGCACACACACACATACTGACACACACTAAAACACATACTAACACACTCTCTCACGCACATACACACAGATATATATATATATATATATATATATATATATATAAATGCACACACAAGCGCGCGCTTACAGACACAAACAAAATATATATATATATATATATATATATATATATATATATATATATATATATATGGAGTGTCAAACACCAGTATTTCATGGTTATAATTTATTACATTGGAATGGTAATCACGATGCAAATCATCAGACACACAAATTCAAAAGTAAATCGGAATTTTTTTAGGTCCGATGAATTGTATCGTGATTACGATTCCAATGAAATAAATTATAACAATGGAATATTAGTGTTTGAGCTTTTGGTATAATATTCTTGCTCTGTCTTGTACATTGTGCTCTACATTGATTTTATCCTTTTAAAATTATATATATATATATATATATATATATATATATATATATGGTGGACTCTCCCGTCGTATTCGACATATGAGAGTCAAGGAGCTGTGTTCCTAATAACCGACAGCCCAGACACCAGCTCATATGATGTGATTATAGTTGTGTAGTATTTGAAGGTCCGAATACAGAGACCTGGTACACTACGTGCCACAAGGCCTCACCAAAAGACCCTCCGCAGGTTTTGAATTCAGAGCTGTCTTTCTCCTAGACTAGATGTCATCCCAGGCTGTCCTACTATTTACCCATATCTGGAGTGGGAAGAAGAGGATTAATACCTTTCCCAATGGTATTATCAAGTAAGTGAATATAATAGATTCGACTGGAATTCAAACTCGGCTCTCCGATTCCTATGTACAGGAATGACATGTAATATGAATTTAATTCGCCCCCAGAACGAGCTCGTAACTCAAAAGACTCTTATCTCAAAGCAATCTTCCATATTGATGTGAATATTTAAATTTTCAATTCGTTCTAGGCACGTAAATGTTACACTTAATTTCCTGAATCTGCCCCCCACTTTTTTATTGTAGTTTTCTTATAAGCAAAAAACGTGTGAATAAACAAGAATGTAGATTACATACAATAAAATAAAATAAAATAGAAAAGTAAATTGTAATTAACTAAAGGAGAATGGACGTAAATGAAAAAAAAATGGATGTATGACTAAGGTGTTTCTCCACATGATGCAGAGGTGACAGAAAACTCTGCCAAGATACGGAACGGAATACGGAAAATTGAATAATGAAATAAGGACCAAATGCAGACAGTCTTAAAAAGCGTGGCTAAACAAAAACTGCGCAGAAGTACAGAGATTACGTAATGCTAACAAAGGAGATATGCATAAGAAAATAAGGCAACTAGCAGGACAGAACACATGCTCATCAACAGGCCGCTTAAAATCCAAGGATGGAAGACACATATTAGAAAGGAAAAATGCTTCAACGCAGGAGCGAGTATATTGGAGAACTCATCCATGACGAAAGAGAACAGCCAGCAATACACAGGACTACCGACGGACCTGAAATGCTAAAAACCGGAGTTGAATCTGTACTTGCAAATTGAACAGAAACAAGACGGTAGAAACAGACGGAATTTTAACTGTTTGTTGTGGTAGGATCCACCTAATTTACATAGTGGAGTACCGACCATATAAATATGGGTTGGTACCGGGAAGACGGGGGAGGAAGAAGAGATCCAATCCAGAGACTCTGCCCGACTGCGACTAAGTCAACCCATTCTACAAAAACGGTCTTCCCAAGAATATACCAAACTATCTGTAAATATTGTGTACACGTTCTTGTTTCAATACATTTTGTTGAAGTACATTTTCTGTTGTATTATTATTATTCCATGCTTTATTCATGTTTCAACACGGTTATACTTGGATGACGAGTATCGACAATATCGCAGAAATAAAAAATAAAATCCACAACGGAAGATCTCAGCAAATCTATTTTCATATCACTACTTAAGAAACCAGGCGCAAACGAATGTGGAATCCACCTAACAATCAAAGTAATGACCCACGTAACAAAACTCATCATAGGTATTCTGCTGAATAGAGCCCATAGCAGAATCAGCCTGGAGATAGGTCAAGACAAGTGCGGGCTCCTTAAAGACACCGGAACAAGGAACCCGATATTACTGCTCAGAATATTATCAGAAATAGCAATAAAAATGCAGAAGGACTATGACTTGACTATGCAAAAGCGTTCGACAAAGTACGCCACAAGGATCTACTGGAACTTCTCAGCAACCTTGATATATTCGGGAAAGATATTAGAATAATCAAGAACATTCACTGGCAGTATATGGCATACATGCGTATAGAGAATTTGTTCAACGAATATACAGAAATAGAAAGTGGCGTAAGGCAAGGTTATATCTCCTCACCGGACTCATACAACTTATACATCAAGGCAATTTTGAGAGAATTGGAAATCCTACCAGGATTCAGCATTGGCGGCCACAATCTTGCCAACATAAGTTACACAGATAACACAGTATTGATAGCAGACACGGAAAAAAATCTACTAAATCCCCTGCAGAAGGTAGCTAAAGAAAGCGAGAAGGATGGACTAAGTATAAACGTCAGGAAGACAGAATGCATGGTTACCGGTGAAAGAATGAGCCTGAAATCCGATTTGCAGGTCAGGGGCACAAAAATCAAGCAGGTGTGTGGAAGTTTAAATATGTTGGACGTGTTTTGATTGAAGAGGGAAGCTGCGAAGCTGAAATCCGAAGATGTGTTGAGTTGGCCAAGGATGCATTCCAAAACCTGGGCAGTGTGTTGCGAGACAGGAGGATTTCTTTAAAGATAAAAAGAAAAGTAGTAAACTGCTACGTGACATCTGTTATCCTATACGGCAGCAAATGTTGGACGGTTACCTCAAAGTTGAAGAAGGGACTCTTCTAAAAACACAATATCCAACCGGGCTAAACTATAAATATAACAATATAGATAGTACTAATATATAACTCAACAAATCAAAACCTACCCACACAAGACAGACATACTTACGGAGGTGTTGAGGCCTCACACTTATACACACACCCACACGAAAATACACACTTACACACATCATACTCACTCACTCCCTAATGAGCCATATGATAACACACACTGACAACAATACACACGCTTACACATATCATACTCACTCCCTAAGAACCAAATAACACACACACAAACACTAAACAGAGACACATCCCCTCTCCAAGACCAATAAAACTGTCAAACTAATCAAGGGAATTCAGAGAAGCATAGATCCATCCAGCTCTTATCTTAAATAACAACTTAAAAGAGACTGTTTGACCAACAAAAAGAATCATTCATACAAAAAAAAAAAACGATTAGTAAAGTTAATGACATAAATAGCGAAAATACATCTTCGCAAAAAAATTTATTAAAATTACATTAACCCACAAACCTACAGATGAATGCTGTGATCCCTGTTTTTAATAAATTCAACTTGTATAAGGTCTTTTTTGCTAGTACTTCATCTGTTCATGAAGACATCATATATATATATATATATATATATATATATCATCTTGATCCCTCCTTTGATTACTTCATTCTTCGGGGGTGGGAGGCTAAATTTAGAAGTAACAGATAACCTCTTCCACAATGATCTGTTGGCGGAGGCTCTCAGAAGTTGCTGCATTGCGATATGCGACATCCCTTTGATGATGTCGGGACTAGGTTTTGCATTGGTTTCCCACTTGCGCCCGTCTTCAACAGTGTACTAATGATGGTCTTGCAGCGGCTGTTATGTCATGTGATGCGGCCACACCATACCATCTTTAGACGTTTAATAGAGGGGAGATTTCTCACGGTCCTCGAAACCTTTGACACAGCTTCGTAAATAGTCATTAGCTTTGTAGTCCCAGTTGAATATGCAGGGGAGATAGCTCTAGCATTTCTTCTCGAACACCTCGATCCTTTTTTCCACCTCAACCAGAAATGTCCAAGTCTAACACACCTCGAGGAGGAGAATGGATACGACCAGAGATTTGTAGATTTTGAAATTTGTCTGGAAGTTAATATTGTACTTCCATATCCTTTAAAGTCTTCTGTAATACTGGCGATCCGTTTCTGCATTGCATTATATCAGGTGACATCGTTTGACAAGGATGCTCGTAGGTATTTGAAACTAGGCACTTGCTGCACTGGTTCGCCATCGATGGTGACGCTGTCACTGATGTTGCCAGCTTTATTCATCATTACGATGGATTTCTCTGTGTTGAGTTCTATTGCATATACGCCATCTTATTGAACGAATTTGCTGGATGGGTCTTGAACCCCTACCCCGTTATATCAATGGTGGCTGTAATCTTAATAATATGATGCGCATATGATACTGTGATGATAGCCAAAACAAGTTACAAGTTCTCCGAGACAATGTGGTGGAAGAAAGATTGAAAAATGAACTAAACATTAACGAGAAAAAGACAGAAAATAAAGTCATCAGCAAGGAATAAGCACAAGACGCTTGCTACCAATTTGAGATATAAACATGTAGCATATATTCAAATATTTGGGAAACAGTTCAATGGAGGATGGAAATTGCGACATCAAGATCCTAACACGCGTTGGACTAGCGAAAGGCGTATTCCAAAACATAAATAACTCGCTGACAACCGGAAGACTTTCGTTAGAAAAAAAGAAAGGTCTGCTGGATTGCTATGTGATATACATCCTCCTATATGGAGGTGCATGCTGAACAATTTCCATAAGGATGACTAAAAAATAACAAGAGGCAGCAGAAATTCGATTCTACAGAAGGGTACTCAAATTTCTATTGACGGATCGAGTAAGCAGCAAGGAAGTATAAAGAAAATGGAATTAGAAAGAAGACTTTTTCTTTAAGGCAATTCACCCCAAGCAAGGAAAAAGTGCCAATAGCAGGCAAGGTGTTACAGAGGATTGAGAACAAGAGTAAAGAGGCGTGTTTGAGGAAACGATACAGAGAAGGACGGGGTATAAGTTCAGGGTGTCAGATATCGATTGACATTACACTTGAATATTTGAAGATTATAGTCATCGGGGAAGCAAGTAAGGGAAATGAATTTCCACAGACGGGAAGTGCGGGAGAAGAAGCTGTTTGAATAGAAGAGACGGTTATATATAACCGTTTTGAAAATGAAATGGTGGGACCCAGATGACATTCTCGTAGCTCGCTTAAATCCATGTCGTCCGAGAAGGAGCGAAAGTAGCTCGTCGGAAAAGTTGCCGTAAAAAAACTTGTAGGAGAGACACAGGGATGCCCCGGAAACTAGGTGGGCTAGCGTTTGTAGCCTAGATGTCAGATGACGAGCTATCATCTTGCATATTCGTCTCTGGATATTGTCGAGGACCTCAAGACATACAGCGGGAACACTACACCATATATGACAGCAATTTTCCATGCAAGGACGGATGGTTGATTTATAGATTTGAAGGAGGGACACAGAGGAGAAAAAAACTTTCTGGCACAACACAGAGAACGAAATTACGCCCTTGTGCAATTGAATTGACACAATACGAATAATTATCATTTACTCTTTTCGTATTTTTTCAATGAAATATGACCCAGTGCATACATTAGAACATCTTATGTCCATTACACGAAACCGTTCCTTGAGGATTAACCACAGATTCTCGATTAAATATGAAACAGGAGATTTACCGAGCCAGTCTATAGTATTTTGATTTTAACTGGTAAGGCTTGCCAGTGTATTCGCGCAGCGTTACTGTTTTAGTACACTTCTTTGTAGTAATTGCCATCACAGACAATGTCGTAAGAAAACTAATCGACAGTTGGGATAATAGTGTGTGGTTGTGATAAAAATTTGATGCAATCACGGATGATGCAATATTATTCAAGGCCAAACAAATTTCATCATACACCCCAAAATAGATTCAAATTACTGCACACCACTGCAAATAACCTAATCTGAGAGAAATAGAAATCGATTACACGCAGTAGGTCTAAAACTGACTGTATTTTGAAAGAAATGAAACTAAAGGGGTTGTTTTCAATTAATTTGCACAAGGGTGTATATCAGGGGTCGGCAACTGATTCGACCCCGCGGGCCGGATCGTGTTATAATGACGGGTCGCGGGCCGGACTAAGGCTATTAATGAAAAATTAAGAAAAATTACATATACAGACCCCTGTCAGCATAAATATTTAAAACCATAATGAAAATAAACATAGAGAAATCAGAAAAAACAAAAGAAAATCTAAAATTAAAAAAAAAAAACACCGAACAAAAGTTACTTTTCCTCAAAGAACAACAAAATACTTCAAAGTGAAAACAAAATCAACCGAAGTGAAATGGATGATATTGTGACGTGTAGGTTTGAAACTGTTATTAAAAATTGTTCCACAAACGAACCACACACACACACATGAAACAAAAACAAAGCACATATACCCATACATACGAGTACAAATAGTTGCAAACATATACACTTACATACGTACACATGCGGTATCATCCACACATTCATGAGGCATGTATGTATAATGCGCGTATGTTTAACTGTCTTTAGATTTCTGCTACCTCACATGTCAGTCCCTCCCTGGCCTCTTTCACTTTATCGTTCCTTTCGCTTCTGTTATCTTTTAATGTAGCCAAGGGTCATAACAAATATGTATCCATTATTTGACATTAAACGTAGGCAACGCATTTTGGTAAAATAAGTCTCATGAAAGAAAACTGGCAGATAGTTTAATATTTTTAGTGCACTGAGATGTGTAGACGTTCTATGGAAAATGACATTTGAAGGTCGTCTATCATGTTAAAAATAGAGTCATTGGTAATCAGGCTCACGGGCCGGTCAAAATGCCTTCGCGGGCCGTAGGTTGCCAACCCTTAGTGTATATCATAACAGGGAAAAGACATTTGAAATTTCTTTGATAATGAAGATGGAAGTCTTGGAAAACTTAATCAGTTCATGTCATACTGAGGACAAGTGAAAAAAGGAAAGGCAACGAGAGATATGGTCGCCTATGTCCTGAATGGATGATCCAAATAGAAAAATTATTGTCTTGCTCATTTTTCAGAAAAAAAATCTCATAAACTGTTTCTTTGTTTTCCTTTTATACTTATTATGCACATGGATTTAAAAAATATTCCCATCTTATATATTTTACTATCAATGTACGAATCCTTCTGATACGTTTCCAAAATGAGTTAAAATGCATCTGAAAAAAACAGAAAAGAGAATTGTACATGCTTTTCAAATTTGTGAGTGCTTGATAACGACAGTAAATCTTCGGTTGAAAAATAAAACATCTGCGAATTTTCCGATTTTTTCGCATCTTTAGAAAATGCAAATTTTAATGGGAATTTGTATTTAATATAGCCTCATCCCGAAAAAAAGGGGTTTTTTCGTTGTATTGTTGTGCTATGGAAAAGGTGACATGTTTACAACTGAATTTGAAATGTGTTCGCCTTAAAGATTGCTGGGGATTCCAACAGCTTTATTTTAACATTTGATTATGGTGGATTGGCGAAAGAAAGTACAAAAGGAAGAGACAAATAAAAACATTGTAAGAACAAGAACCGGAATGTGAAAAAGATGGAAAGAATAGAAAAACAAAAGAAACAAAATATAGAAAGAAAGGTACGGAAGAAAGAAAGGAAAAAAAACAAAAAAATAGGAGAGATATAATGGAGAAGGAAAATAAGACTGAAAAGAAAAAGAAAGAAAGAAAGAAAGAAAGAAAGAAAGAAAGAAAGAATGAAAGAAAGGGCACAATATAAAATAATAGAATATTAGAAGATGAATACATCTGGAAAGCAAAAGAAATGCAAAAGAAATGCAAAAGAAATGCAAAAGAAAGAAAGAAATATACAAAGAAAGAAGGAAGGAAGGAAAATAAGAATGGACGAAAGAAAGACAGAAATATAGAAAGGAAAGAAAAAAGAAAAAGATGGAAAGAAAGAAACAAATAAATAAAGAAAAATTAAAGAAAGAACGAGAGAAAGAAAGAATGTAGAATGAAAGAACCGAAGGAAGAAAGGCAGAAATATAGTTAGGAAGAAAAAAAAAGACTGAAAGATACACATATAAAAAGGGTGGAATGAGAAAGAAAGAAAGAAAGAAAGAAAGAAAGAAAGAAAGGAAGAAAAGAACATAAAGAAGAAAGACATATATATAGAAAGGAAGGAAATACGAAAAAAAAATACTGAAAGAAATAAAGGAAAAAAGGAATGAACGGAGGAAAAAAGAAATAAAGGAAGAAGTAGATAAAAAAAAATAGAAAGAAAGGACGAAAAGAAGAAATATAGAAAGGTAGGAAAAAAAGAAAACAAACGGTAAGAAAAGAAGGAAGGAAGAAAGATAGAAAAAAATCAAGAAAGAACACTGGAAAATATAGAAAAAAATAATAGGAAATAAATAATAAGTAAATATATAAATAAAATGAAAAGCCGGAACAATGATAAAAATGAGAGAACGAATAAATGTGCTGATGAGTGCGACATAAATGATATCAAAAAATAAATAAATAAAAAACACGAAAGAAAAGAAACCAGAATCGGAAGTCCACTAGTTCAATGCCGGCGTTATTCACCGTTAGCAGTTCTACCCGCTTTCAGTTTTTAATTAACGATCTGCCTAAAAACACACTTCGATATTTAATGGGGATCTATCCTGTTTATAGGTGCAACTCCAGAAATCTGGGTAACCAGATTTTGAGTTTTCCATTCTAGGTCAACGCGGGCAGGACTTTCTTGTGAAATGCAATAATTCTAAACTAACGTTTCACAATCATGGCGCATAGACTGAACTTTCTCAAATAATAATGGATGGGTGTGATATCAGGGAGGGGGGTGTCATTGCCGTACATGTAATTCAAACTCACCCCCAAAAGACCTCAACAGAAAAGCATATTTATGACTATTAATAATTGTTATGGCCCGGTTCCTTGTACCACGGTGATAGTCCAAGGTAGAACCAATAAAAAGCACTCGAACATGGATATGGTATATGGAATAACACTGATATATTACAAACAGGAATATATACAGAGAAGTAGAAAGTGTTAGTACGAACAATCAGGTAGCCTCGACCAGTGTCACTATTTCAATATCTTGTTGTAATTTCCTGAACGGGACTCTGTTGCGGACTGCCTCTGTCTGGACTGACTGACTCACTCTGACTGACTGGCAGACTCCTGACGGGCTTCACTCCAGACTTCAGACTGAAAGGTATTTAGTCACCCCCACCACGAGGGCATCATGTGGCACAAGGTCCGTTCAACGTGGGATCTCCGAGCCCGTGGGATCTCCGAGCCCGTGGGATGTCCAAGCCCGTGTGCTCGGCCAAAAATATGCCCTTTGAACCGGTATAAACGGGTTCAGGGTCAGTTTACCTCCGCGAAAGAGACTCCGCCCTTCGGCGTAGCCTCGTTTGGGTTCCTCCGCACCCGAAGGCAGATAGTTCAACCGAACAGCCGATCAGTCGGTCGCCCGACATCAGGCAGAACAGTATTTAGTCACCCCACCTCGAGGGCATCATGTGGCACAAGGCCGGTTTAATGTGGGATCTCAGAGCCCGTGGGCTCGGTCAAAAATATGCCATTTGAACCCGTATAATCGTGTTCAGGGTCGGTTTACCTCCTCGAAAGAGACTCCGCCCTTCGGCTTTGCCTTGTTCGGATTCAATCCGATCAGCCGATCAGCCGGTCGCCCGACTTTGGGTTGAACTCCCTGCTTCCCCTTGAGGCGCAGTATTTATTACGTATGGAATAGTCCATTATGCTATTATCGGTAAGGTCCCATTACAGTAATGATACTGGGAAAATAACATGCCCAGTATTTACAAAGTGAGCTCAGACCAAAATTGGTGTATTTAGGCTGAAGTTAGCAATTTCTCACTAGATAGGATAGAGTTCAGAACCGCCTACACAGCCTTGTGAGGGATGTTCAACCCTATACCCCATTTTACGGGGAGATGAAACGGCGCATCCCTCTTGCTAATCCACCCCGGTTTCCATTAAAAGTTTTCCGAAGAGCGACATTCTTTCTTCACGTCAGTCTTGGCATTTAAAGTTTGGACCTGGAATGCCATATATACAGGTAGTACTCATTTCGATTTCTTTCATATTATAACAGTAAATTTCACTTGGAAATCTTCTTCAAAGAAGAGTTCTTATATGGAACAAACTACCGGTAGGATATTTTCCCATCCGCTACCATATGAATCACTCCAAGTCCATGGCTGACTGTGATTTTTAAAAGATACTGTAACAATCTACCATAAATTGCACTTGTGCATTGTTCGGGATGAAAATTAGTAAAAAATAAATTTAAAAAATACAAAAAAATTCAAGTAATTTTTGAAGGAGAAAGATGGAAAAACAATGAGCTAAAAAGGAAAAGGTCTAATGATGAGAAGAATTGAAGCAAGAAATACGGAAAAAAAACAGAGACATGAATTTAAAACAATATATACAAGCGAGAACTAGTCTTGAGAAAAAATTCAGAAAAAAAGCAAGAATATAGAAAAAGAAGCAATACAAGAAAGTTAATAATAATCACAAAACACAGCAAAATAATTGGAAGAATTGAAGAAAGAAGAACGGAAAAGAAGGGAGTTGGACAAGAATGTATGAAAATATATGAGAGAGAACAATGCTTAATAAAAGTTCAGAAAAATGCAGAAGTATAGAAAAAAAATAAACACAAGAAAATTCATAAGCAAATAAAAAGATGCAAGCAAAAATTCACCCCTACACAAAAAAGACGAAAACAAAAAAAAAGAAAATATTCCTGTACAATATAACTTTAAACAATAACCAAAAAAGTCTACAAAAAAATCAGAGAAGAAAGAACTCCACTGAAACAACGGATGACGTGTCATGGCGTGATTGGTCGATTATATGGATCATACAACCGATAAAATAATTATCCGAAGGTAACGGTCTGTTCAATTGTCTCCTTAATAATAATTATTATTTCGCAGAAAAAGAAAAAAAGGAAGTGAATGACTGCGGGCTAACTCATCTAATTACCAACAGAAGCATTTTATTTTTTATTTAATAACAGCTATAACGAAAGAAAAGAAAAAAAAAATTTGGCCATCTTCAACAGTGAAGGTAAAATAATTTGCCGGCGCATTCACTCGTTTGGTTATCATGCAAATTTTAGCGCTTAATTATTATGTTAATTATCTGTCATTTCCTTAACGAACAATAGAGAATATATTAGTTTCATGAAAGAATGTTGAAAACATGTTTTCACGGCTTTGTCAATTGTGAGATTATCTATCTATCTATCTATCTATCTATCTATCTATCTATCTATCTATCTATCTATCTATATGCCTGTTTACATCTATCTATCTATCTATCTATCTATCTATCTATCTATCTATATGCCTCTTTACATCTATCTATCTATCTATCTATCTATCTATGCCAATCTGTTCCTATTTAGGGCATCTTTTTCGTAACTATTACATATTTAATACTTCACCTACTCCAACTTATCTATCTATCTATCTATCTATGTCAATCTATTGCTATCTAAGAGATCTTCTTCGCAACTATTACATATTTAATACTTTACGTACTCCATATTATCTATCTATCTATCTATCTATCTATCTATCTATCTATGCCAATCTGTTCCTATCTAAGGCATCTTTTTCGTAACTATTACATATTTAATACTTCACCTACTCCAAATTATCTATCTATCTAAATCTATTGCTAAGAGATCTTCTTCGTAACTATTACATATTTAATACTTTACGTACTCCATATTATCTACCTATCTATCTATCTATCTATCTATCTATCTATCTATACCACACGATCGATCTCTCTATCTCATTTTGTCAAATCTATCTATCTATCTATCTATCTATCTATCTATCTATGTCAATCTGATCCTATCTATGGCATTTTTTTCGTAAGTTATATATATATATATATATATATATATATATATATATATATATATATATATATATATGGGGGGGGGAGTGTCTGAGTGTGTTTTTCCAAATGTTTGCATGTGTATACGAGTGTTTTATGTCCATATGTAACGTATGTACATACCTGTTTCCACTAATCCAGACCATCAGAGTTAAGACCCCGCAGGCGATGTACTCTGAATCAACTCACACTCATTTCTATTCATATTGCATTCGGGAGGAGTAAGTCTCACCGACAGCTGCATTTCCAGAAATGTTGCAATGTAGATCGAATTCAGGAAGGCATGATTTCCTGTCCACAGCAATGGAGGCATCTTCAAGTCGAGGATCATCCGCCATTTATCCCAGATATTCTAATTAAATGCAAGCCATAAATTCCCCCTACGCTAACAAATTTGCCATTTAGGTGAAAGATGCACGTTAAATGTGGGGTTTCGTAGACGGAAACATTTGAAATTGTTTAGTATGCACGTCAGTATCTTTCAGCCTTCACACACAGTAGCCCAAATACACATGCATGCAGACACGCACACAAACGCACGCGCGCACATATATAGACACACACGCACACGCATATATATATACACACACACGCACACACATACACGCGCCCCATATATATATATATATATATATATATATATATATATATATATATATGTGTGTGTGTGTGTGTGTGTGTGTGTGTGTGAATCCAGCAGAAATACCCACCACATATATCTCCCAGAAAGAACTGGAGGTATTTAATGGCAATGCTGTCGTCATCAGTCTTACGTGGGAAATATTTCTATATACTTCTATTATGGAAGGTATTTCTACACAGCTATATATATATATATATATATATATATATATATATATATATATATATATATATATGACTGATAATATTTTATACCGAGGTAGCATACATTGCGGTAATGGTGTTATATTTTGTTTTGGTTCCACAGAAGTTACTTGGAAATTTCGTTTCTACCACCATCGAATGACTTCATGGAATAAAAAAATACAGAAGCAGCAATGCTCAATCTCCATCATTGTGGCAATTAAAGAATGGCTCTAATCCACTATTATCACCTAGGATATTGTACCAAGAGCCAAGTCATACAACGGGAAAGGAAGTAACTGTAATTTATGCCTTGCTGAAAAATTTGTTATCTCAAAATACGTAAATAACCGTACCTAGTTAACCCAGTTAACTGAATTGATCATTACATTTAGGCATAAAAAAGAATATCTGCTTAAATACAGTGATCCAGATTAATTACGATAATCCAGATTAATTTATGCTTGATATATATAATTAAATTCAGAACTCTAAAAATATTTTACACACACACAGAAACAAACACACAAATAATATATATATATATATATATATATATATATATATATATATATATATATTATTTACATTCTTCGGACTATTATCATAATCTTTGTCGCCATATTTGTTACAACGTTTCGGCCGTTGTACTTTCCGGAGAGAGAAGAGAGATCCCCGCCCTCTGTCGGATTATGTTCGATAATCACCATTGGAAAATTCGTAAACTTAAGGAATCAACACATATGCTAGGCCACAAAAATGTCCTGAGCCGACCAAGCAGAGAAATAAACACAATATGGGAACCAGTAATAAGGAGTGCTAGTGAAAAGCACAACAATAAGTTGCAATATGAGCTCTGGTAAAAACACGGATTTGATAACAGCAAAATTGCAATATGAGCACTGGTAAAAATGGTTGCTGAAGACATTAGGTTTATAATACCCAGAAATCATATCCAGATGTCCTCAAGGCACAGTGGATAAAGGCGTTGGTTAGATCCAGTGACAGGACCCAAAGTGTGTGAGTTCAGAACTTTCAAAGGGAAATTATCGT
Organism: Acanthosepion pharaonis; assembly: GCA_903632075.3. Classification (NCBI taxonomy): domain Eukaryota; kingdom Metazoa; phylum Mollusca; class Cephalopoda; order Sepiida; family Sepiidae; genus Acanthosepion; species Acanthosepion pharaonis. Next base: position 390,148 of record CAHIKZ030004925.1, read on the forward strand.
GAGGTTATTGATAACTGACATCCATAAAACATGGCACGTGGAACTAGAACAGTTCGACATTTCACCCACCTGAAGAAGGCCAGAGCGTAGAACGTGCCGAAACATTGTAATAAATATGGCGACAAAGATGAGGATAATAGTCCGAAGAATGTAAATAATGTACATAATACCTCATCTCAGACATATATATATATATATATATATATATATATATATATATATATATATATAATCCCCTTTACTTTTAAATAACAAATATATTTTTACAATTAAAAAAATCTGTAACCCCAGCACAAATTATGATTCTGCCAACATAGCGATAATCAGATATTATATTAAAATTTATATTACATAACTGTCAATCTATACTCAGCACCTGAAGTTTGCGTAATTAATGAAACTTCGTATCGTGCTATCGATGAGGGATAATATGTACATTTAATAATATATAATTAATAGTTCTGTTGTGCTTCATCGAACAGTGTTTCATTAACACAAGTACTATAAGTGCGATATTTTACAATTATATATATATATATATATACATGTAGTGGTCCGGTACTCAGGGTCATAGGATGACGTTTTACGCACAGGACTAACTCTCCGCTGGTAACTATTGATTTTTGTTGGTCACGGGTAGCTTCGATCAACACCAACTCTGTCCACATTATGTTCTTGATCTCATAGCAGCGGAATATCGAATGCCGTCGTAATGGCAGCGCTAGCTCAAGCCTGAGCTGGTGGAACATTAATGAAAAATAAATATGTTCATGACGAAAAGATATGACGAAAGATTCATGGAGTTAATCTTCAACTGGTTTATTTAATTCTTGGTACCAGAAACAATTTACCCATCCCGTATGAATCTTTGTAGTTACAATGCGCTTTGTCTGAAATGAAATGGGTTTAAAGTTCTTTGAATCAGGAAATCTTGTGGCAGCTGACGTGAATTTTAGAGGCAGCCAATGCGTGAACTCAGCACAAAGTCTCTTAGCTTCCCAAAGCCATCTGGTTATATTAATTTCGGCCCAAACCTGACGAGCGGCTGGAGGTTCTATGGATTCGATAATTCCACAATTTTCATTTATTACAGTAAATGTTTTCTTGTATACTATTTCTTCTTTCTTAATCAATTTTCCATATTTGGAGAATTATTCAACTTCCCTGGGAGTAGTCACATTAAATAATCGTCTCTTAACTCCAACCTCTTTTACTTTACATCTCGCATCGATACTCCGCACAGGCATAGCTAAATTCTACTCCTTTCTTCTTTCATCTTGGTATTCTAACTCAGCTTACTTCTCAGGGCTGGCATAACAGTCTCTTTGAAAATGGGAATGTGAAAGGGTGTTGATTATTTTCTTCATTAATGTACGTTCTATAAATCCTCTCCTGGATATAACTGTCCAGCGAAAGCACAAAACAGATCTCCTTCTAATTCTTAACTTTCGAGAGACAGAAAAATAATTTCTCAATTTTTTTTTCGAAAATAAATTTGCTTACCTAAATTCTCAGCAAAGAGACACGTTTTTTTCTATACTTGAGTCGAAAACAATAACCAGATCACCTACCTGTTATAACGGATCGATTCTAATAATACTAACCCTAGCATCGAGTTCATTCTCTGTTTTCATTTCTCAATTCTTTTTCACTTACGCAAATATAATTCCCGTCTGCTTTTTTTTCGCCAATGACACGTGTTTTTCTAATTTCTTACGAAAGAGATAAATCCATATCCCAACTTGCTTTACTCGCATGCAACAATTTTGATAGTTACACAGAGTAATCTCATGATGCATCGTTTAAATTCATAGAGGTGCGTCAGCCCAGATGGCACGTTCTTCAATTACACGTTACATTACGCTTGTTATGCGTGTTCTCGATCATTCCAAAGTAATATAGAATTACAGTGGATATAATATATCATGTCTAAAAGAAAACTCACGTCGCATCTCTCCGACAATGCTCAATTAGGTCTCATTTAAATACACATGCAAACCTAAAAAAATCTATCCGGAACATACCCATTGATAAAACAAATATGCATATCTAGATGTAAAAGGGACTAAATTAATGGAAGCATTATTATTAAATAACTAAACGCAATCCTCAATAATATCAACTATGAACATTTGCCTTACCCATTTTTGAAATATATATATATTTTTATAATATATATATATATATATATATATTTGATTTTCCAAAAATGGTGATATATATATATATATATATATATATATATATATATATATATATATACAGGAGGCACGGGGAATAATGGACAGCAGCTTGATTGCGGAATCGCAGAGGCGAGTTCAAATTCCAGTCGAATCCATTACATTTCACTTAC
>CAHIKZ030004925.1:397500-560000 GCA_903632075.3 Acanthosepion pharaonis
TGAGAAGCAGGGTTCCTACTATATATAAATAAAGCAAAACCGATCATACATCTTTGTTATTCGATCTATTGTAGTTATTGATATTGATGACTGTATTACATTGTTCCTGAATTTAAAAAAAGACATGTACTCGTTTTGCATAACAACTTCACACTGTTTTTTATGATAAATCCAATAAAATTAATAAAAGATATTGAAATTCACTAAAGATTTAACTCAAGAATTCTTTAACGTCAAAGTAACCATTTATTAAAAAAAATCTTCAAAGCGATTTGCATAAGAAGTTCCAGGAGAATGAATTCCATTTGTTAACATATTCACTGTTTAAGAAAGAAAAAATGGGTGGCAACTAAAATACATTTACACACATAAACAGCGTTTATAAAAATATAGTAATTACAGTATAGTAATTATATAGTAATTAAACTATGTATTAATATAGTAATTATAGTATAGCTGAGGCGTCGATAAGGGCTGAGTTTGGTATCAATTTTTTGACCGCTGTGTAATCTAAATTTTAAATCTCTGAATCCGATACGAATAACAACGTACTTAGGGTTGGCTATGTAATAGTAAATATATTAAGATCTTTTTGTGGATCATTTTTAATATTTGATATTATTAGGATACACTTGGATTATATACCAACGGATTTATATATAACATTATAATATAACACGTCTGAAGGTCGCGTGAGTGTGAAACTCGGATTAAGATCTACCCTTTCACAGGATTTAACGCTCTTAAGTTTTCGTCTACGCAATCTAGGATCGAGCCCGTCACTCTGCTGACTAGGCTTAAATTTAAGACTTTGCTTGTATTTTCAATTTGTTTCGAAACTTTATCTGAATAAAAGTTCTATGTTTTAGCAAGTTGTCTTTTGATTCCATCAACAGTTATGTTTCTCTTTAATATGTGTTATATATATATATATATATAAATATATATTTTTTTTTTTTATTTATATATATATATATATATATATATATATATATATATATATATATATATATCTGTGTGTGTGTGTGTGTGTGTGTGTGTGTGTGTGTGTGTGTGTGTGTGTGTGTGTGTATGTATGTACTGGCAGCGTGGCCCGGCGTTAACTGTGCTTGATTCAAAAATCGTGCGACTCATACAGCAATCGCTATCACTTGACTTGATATATTTTTGCCCTTCCTTGCCTTTAATGGAGTGCCCTTTGCTGTGCTGATGTTGCTACATGCCTTGGATCTTACCTGTCTCACACTGTCAATTTTTTCTCAGCTCTATACTAAACATTAAATCTGTTACTGAAAAAGAAATAAAGAAAATGAACACAAAACGATCAGCTTTAAAAAAAGGACTTGTAATTGGAAAAACCGAATAAAAAAAAAAATGTTAACAACAAATACTTTTTCACACACAACCCCGTTCTGCGGAATCAGAATCAACGTTAAGATTAAGCAAGCAAAGGAGCCAATTGGAGTAAAGTGCCATGCAGATTTAAATTTTTTCCACTTGTGACGAATGCAGCTATCGATATTTTTGCATGCTATTTACTATTCGTGTCAGTGAGCTGTTGGCTCTCACTCTGGCCAGTACAAAATGGCAGCAAATTCCATGAAAACTGACGTAGAAGCATGAAAAATCGATTATTTCTATTATTGATGTGAGTTGGGGAATGCAAAGTCACTTGGCATTTCCGCTAACTTGGAGCATGTGCATGTAAATTTTGCTGCAAATCCGTCGAAAATTGCGGCCGTGTATTCGTTACACACACACACACTACCTACCTTATATATATATATATATATATATATATATATATATATATATATATATATATATATATATATATATCCAAATGCAAAAGAAGGATGATTTTTAGATTTTAGCGTTCAAAAAACATCAATGTAAAACAGAGCTCAATGCAAAGGTATGACGGTATCTATTTATTTATTATACAGTGAAACATTAGAACATGTCCATACCCACTACAAACCGTACATCTTGTTTCAACGTTAAAAAACACCAGTTTTAACGTTTCATCAAGTGGGGAATGACGATGCGACTGCTGATGAAACTTATAAAAGATTTTTTATCGTTGAAACAAAATGTACAGTTTTGTAGTGGGTATGTGCATTTTCTAATATAACAAAGTAGTCCTCTCGTGATTCTCCACCTAATGAAATGTTAAAATGTTTTTTTAACGTTGAAACAAGATGCAGAGTTTTGTAGTGGATATGTGCATGCCCTAATATCAAAATGCAATCGCATCGTGATTCCACAACTCATGAAAAGTTAAAAAAAGATTTTTTAACGTTGAAACAATATGTACACTTTTGTAGTAAATATGTGTATCTTCTAAATATAACACTGCATAATCTATATATATACGTTTATATATATATATATATATATATATATATATATATATATATATATATATATATATATATATATACACTTCATAATTCATCGAGTCTATAACTTTTCAACGTCAAAATGGTAATAATCAACTTCAAAATGGACTTATTTTAAGTAAAAAAATTAATCAACTCCAAAATGTAATTATCAACTTCAAAATGGATCAATCACCTTCAAAATTGATTAATCAACTTCAAAATGGTTTAATCAACTTCAAAGTAGATCAATCAACTTCAAAATGGATTAATCAACTTCAAAATGGATTAATCAACTTCAAAGTAGATCAATCAACTTCAAAATGGATTAATCAACTTCTAAATGGATTAATCAACTTCAAATTGAGAATTAATGCAATACTAATAAATTTAATATTTATTCTTTTATTTTTACTTAAAAGGGATATAAAAAATAAAAAGGTCCCTAAGAAATTTATTTAAAAGATTACATCATCTAAGTTAATTACAGAGGGAAGCAATCTCTGTATTCCAGATACAAATTTAGTGCAAGTCTCAGGGGAAATATTATTAATTGCCTTGGAGATCATTGATTCTAACTTGCTGAGGCGGAATTCTTTAGTAGTTAAAGATCCCTGGCCATCACCTCTTAAAATCCCAACAATTGATTCTGCCATACTTCTTTTTACGTCAGCTTTAATAACTGACCAAACCTTTTCAATGGGATTTAACATCTGACTATAGGGGGCAAGTCTGAAAATTTGATCATGCCTAAATTCATTCTCCTCCGCAACTTCTTCAATTGAAGTATGGCAAGGAGCATTATCAATAACAAAGCAACTCCCCTTTCATAAATTTCATTTGTCTTTCTAAGGCACTCTTTGGTCCATTCTTTCTCATCTTCTTTTTTGAATGAACCTCTTTTAATTTTATGATGAATTAATCCATTATTACTAATACATCCAATAACATGGATGTTATTTCCCCTGGATCCGGCCGCGACTGTAGTGCACCTCGTGCCTTACTTAGAGCGACCTTAATTAAAATTAAAATTGGTTTCATCCATATAAAGAATTGGCACACTTTGGGACTGAAATTCTAATAAAGCTACTGCGTAATCCTTACATTTCGCCTTATTGGCATTATTATTGTCAGCTTCTGGTTCATAATGAACCGCTTTTAAAGTAAAGGCCATGGAGTCCAAGTGCTTTCTTAGGCATTCTTTTGTCACACGAACCTCATACTTTTCGACCAAATTATTTACAATGTCTGGAAGAGTGCCCCTAACAGAGTTTTTAATTAATTCGGCCATAAAATTCTTATGCTCTTGCGTAATTTTATATTTTCTTGTTCCTCCTTTAGAGTCACTCTTATCAGCACCCTGATCTAACCAATGGTATGCTGTGGCAGAGGCACACCAATTGTTCTTGCCAGGTCTTTCCAATTTTCTGCTGCGGCATGTGCAGCTAAAATCTGGGCCTTTTTTTTCGCCAGCCACAGTTTTCTTGAGGTAAGTCCTCTTTGGAGCTGTTACTAATTCTTCTTCAGCTTCTTTTGTAGAGGTTTCTCCAGCATCATCATCAATCATCATTTTTGCCCATACGGGACTTTTCCTTCTACTTTTACTGTAGGCTCATCCAATGCTTTCTTGGCCTCTAAGTTGTTTGTATTTGTGTTTTTTCTTCATCTATATAATGAAGACGAACATTCATTTTCCTTACTCATGGAGTAAATTAATTGAAAAAATAATTTTCAATTTACTAAAAAATATCTCAATTTGAAGTTGTTTATTCCAATTTGAAGTTGTTTATCCTTATTTTGAAGTTGATTGTTTTTAGGTTTTTGACATTTTCTCAATTTGATGTTGATTAATCTATTTTGAAGTTGATTGTTCCATTTTGAAGTTGATTGATCCATTTTGAAGTTGATTAATCCATTTCGAAGTTGATTAATTTTCTTACTTGAAAATAAGTCCATTTTGAAGTTGAAAAGTTATAGAAGAAACCACAACTGAATGCAGAAAGCAATGGACGGCCGTTTCGTCCTGTACTTGGGACTCATCAGCAGTGCGCATCCACTACCGAGAATTTATCCTTGCTTGAATCGGCCTCTAATGCTCTAGTGTGAGAGGCTTCGGGATAGTAGTCGTAGCGCGGGGAGGCACAGTCCTATTGGTAAAAGAGTAACTGGGAGAAGTTCCATCACAGAATATGTGATAGAGCGGCGTTATATCAAGTCTAATACGCTACTTCCTCGTCACCGAGTGGTACAGTTGGTATGGTGTTTGCCACCTATCGTAACTGTTCGGGTTTTAATTCTGGGTAGCGGATGTGCACTGCTGATGAGTCCTAAATATACGACGAAACGGTCACAAAGGATGCATAGGAGAGGTTGAGATTTCATGTAGACTCGATCGATTTCTTAATCATGATTATTTCAAATCCTCCTAATTTTCTCTCTCTCTCTCTCTCTATATATATATATGCTGTGGAGGAAACAAATATTCGTACACATTTTTTATTTCCCATTAATGAATAATTATACTTTTCATACAATTAACTGTACAATCAATCATAATAATTAAATATTAATAGAAAACAGAATAAAAATTAATAGAAATAAATACTATTTAACTACTTTAATAAGTGACAAATATTTTATTTTAACCGGATTCGCTTTTAGCTTTTGTAGAATGTTTGCAAATATTTATATTCCCACGTATTGACGCTTATCCACAGAACTAAAATTAAAATATCTAGGGGCGTAACTGGTTTTTATATGTCGCTTATATTTATCTCGATAAGAGTTCTAAGTTTTAGCAAGTTGTCCTTTGATTCCATCAACAGTTTTGTTTTCTTTTATATATATATATATATATATATATATATATATATATATATATATATATATATATAATGTTCAATTTAGTCTTTAGATCTATAAATGTCAAAATCAATCATTTGAATGGACGATTTATGATAAGAAATGTAATTCTAATAGTTGTCGGTTGTAATTTTCTTTTGGTATTTCTAGATGCGGATTTATTCCGATTAAGTTATTGATTTATACTTTGTCGTATTCATGAAAGTGTCGCCGAAATATCACCATCTTATATTTTGAAATCGTGTGGATCATTGCAAAAGAAATACAAGAATACAAACATTGATACTCAAATTTCATTCGTACGAAAGGTACAGTATTAAACGCATGGTCTGTGACTGAAATGGCGGTGTAAGAATCATTCTCAAAGAATTATTATTCTGGCTAAATAACAAATAATATAACGAAATAAATAAATCTTAGAATAAAAAAAGACAATAAATTGATTCCCAACACCTTTTGTTATCATTTTGCAAAACTTTAAGCAAAATTAAATCTATCTGAAGGTTATCAGCTAGCCATTTGTTGATTAACTCGATATCTTATTTGTTTTCTAACAAGAAAGACGAAGCCTAACAAGAACGTTTTTGTTTTGATGTGAATAAAATACTCAAATATTTAATTCCCACACAATTAGTTTACGGTCGTCTGGTTGACGATGTAATGCCCATTCTGAAAAGTTTCTCTTACAGGTGCTATATCGTAATCATATTACTAGTCTGCTGCTATTTACATAGCAGGAGTTCAGATGAGCTTTATTCTTTAGTTCTGCAACTTCGAGAATTTACAGCTACGACGGGGTTACATTCATAGAGTCGTTGCACGGTCATTTCCGCCGTATTCCAAATATTAGAATATTCCTCCTCAGGCAGATTTTTCTCGGGAACCGTTATTTTTTGAAGAAACACATTCATTAATTCTTTCCTGAACACAGCAGTATAAACACCTTCAACTCATGCGCCAATGATGATTAATCCTCCTTATTCCCAAAATCTTCACATCCACCCATCTCCTATTTTTCATTTTCATCTAATCAATCGTTACCATTTAAGAATAACTCTCTACTCTGATTGGCACTTGAACCAGGTTTGGGGTGAACTTTATTTTAAAAAATGATTTTAGTGATTAATCATATAAGCTGCACTTGTGCACGCCAAAGCAACTCAAAAGATGACATCGAATGTTGGTGTACTGGTAGAAATCTACATCTATATTTGAATAAATAAACCCCTGTTGACCATTAGAATTAATTATATATTATTATAAACTGTTACAATTTTTGGATACATTATGTACTAGTGAGTTAGCCAAAATGACTTGACTCACTATATAGTCCACAAATAGAAGGTTAACCAATCAGAAGACGTAGAACATTCAATCTGTCGTGTATAAAGGCGGCCATTTTGTTTACTCTACCCGGATGTCCAGTCCAGCTTGTCAGGAGAAGAGATAACAGAAGGACGAACTACGCTCTGCTACTTTTACCAAAATATCCACTGCTAACTTGAACCACGCTTCCCTACTGTCTTCGAAATATTCACTGCTAACCTCTGGATTCTATACTCAAAGACGACCGTCATCATGAACAAGATAAACGATAAATATCTGAACGAGGTTAACGCAAATTCTATCGGAATATATTTCTTTTATGTTTTGTATATATTCAGGACGTAGATGATCATGGCTCTCTACTTACCACTATCCTTTGTAGCTGTCAATAGTTTTTTTTTTTGTCTTTGCTATATTCCCCAGGACATATTCTGTCATTTACTTGCTTAATCCCGCAAGATATATCATGCTTTGCTTTCTGTTGTCTCTCTTTCCATCTATTGGACCTGTGAGTATCATATTCTCCAAGCCCTCCTTTCTCATTAGGTGCCACAGGAATTTCAACTTCCTCTTCCTGATTTTAAGTATGAGGTTACTCCTTGTGTGCATCCTCTCCAAAACTTCATCTTTGCTCACACGCTTGTTCAATGATATCCTCAGCATTCTTCTGCAGAACCGTACCTCGAGTCTTTTCTTCATCTTTGCGGAGACCGGCCAACATTCTCAGCCGTAAATGAGGATAGATGACACGCACCAGCTCAGTATTCTTTTCTTTGTTACCAAAGAAACTTTATTTACATTATTCGCACTATTATCATCATGTTTATTGTCATATTCACAACGTTTCGGCCGCTGTACCCTCCGGCATTCTTCAGGTGACTGGATCTCTGAGATAAGGTATTACGGTTACTTATATTATTCGAACTATTATCTTCATCTGTATTGGCATATTCAAAACGTTTCGACCGTTGTAATTTTAGACATTCCTCAGTTGATTGGATCTCTGAGATGAGGTATTATGATTACTTATAATATTTACGTTATTCGGACTGTTATCTTAATCTTCATCTCCATATTCAAAACGTTTCGGCTGTTTTACGCTCCGGCCTTCTTCAGGTGATTGGAATTTCGAACCAAAACTAAATTGTTCTGGCTGCACGTGCTCAGTACTCTTTTCTTTGTTCCCAAAGAAGTTCTGCCGTTTGGTATGCGGAATTATTTACATTATTTACATTTCAACTAATGTCCTCATCTTATTCACTTTTTCTTATTTAGTACTGGTGTGCGGGTGGTGCAATAGATAACCACTCTAAATGAGAAAGCCGAGTTCGAAATCTGGTCGGACTCGTTACATTCATTTACAACGAGTAAGTATGTTTCGGAAAGTTATGTAACAAACTCTCCACCAAGCTATTGTTTAAATATCATTTCACCCCATCTAAAGCAGTAAATCCACTAAGACACAAGAGTGTGACATTGCATTTCATTTTTTAAGATCAAGTTTTGATGGAAAGCATGAAACCTGTAGAAAGTTCAAACTTTAGCATAAAATTAGATTGAAATTTAGCCAGTTCGACAGTAAATTGATAAAATCTTGTATCCAGTCTGGTACTCTGCTTAAATACATAATGACTTCGTATCATATCGAAGAAAACACCCTCACAATTAAATAATGTATTAATTCCTCTTCTTTTATTGTTCTCGCTACTTAATATTTTCCTTTGTCTTATTATTAAACTCTCAGTAACTCCATTGTATCTTAGCGGCTTTATTACCTTGTTTGGGACGAAATGATAAGTAATATAAGACGTCGAATTGTGAAATTACCTAGATGTTAATTATAAATAATTTCGACTAATTGGAAAACTCGACTAGTTCATTGCCGAAGAAGATATTTTCAGTAGACTGGTAATTTGATGTTTTCTTAAAAATATAAGCAGGATAATGTTGAATAGGTTATCAACATTTTTAAACTCGAAATTGGGGAAAATACTATATATACACTTAATGAACAGAAGGAAGACTTCACGATTTTTGTCTTACTTAATAAGTTTATAGAATTTTAATAAAATTAATATGCTTCAGGATCAGAGTCAATCAGTGGTTAAGCTTAAACTATTGTAGATATGTCTACATTCGAATTCAAAATTGGGAAAAATCTGCGTTCCAATCCCGTTTGATTAAGAAGCGTTCTTTTTAAGGAATGCCATGGCATTTAGATAACATTTTTACTTATTTTTTGTTCTATTAGAAGTCATTGGATTCTCTACTCGGGATGAAGATGTTCCTCACGTATTACCAGTATTGTAATAATGTAAGGCGCTAATTTGTATCGTGCAAGTTTGTTTACCCCGGCTAGAAAACATAATCGGGGAATCTTTATTGCCATGTTTTCGAGGATGACTAGGTAACAACTTCAGTTTAGAAAACGTTCATTTGTCAAAAGAAGAGATTTTGATTACTTTCGCATACAGAAAAGTAATAAATTCATAACTACATCTTTAAATATCTATTTCGTTCTAATTAAATCAATCTATCTAATTTTAATTATAATTAAACTTATATATCTGCTATATATATATATATATATATATATATATATATATATATATATACATTTTGTATATATCAGTTCTCCCACTATCTCTCTCTATTTATACGCACACACACACACACACACACACACACACACACACACATATATATATATATATATATATATATATATATATATATATATATATATATATATATATATATATATATATATTTATTTTCAAATCACCCTGACTCTCTATTTATACACATACACACACACATATATATATATATATATATGCATCCTTTCTGTTATAAAACTATTTATCATTCTATGTATGGATGTATCTATCTATCTATCTAAATATCTATCTAAAATAACAAATGTCGTGGTAGTGGTTGTTTACGATACATTAAATTCGTTAAGAATGCATTTAAGAAAGCGTACTAATGTAATACAAAGTTATTGATGTGTGTTGTAAAATTTTCACAAGAATTTTTCCAAGTCTTTTCGATGTAAAGAAACATATTCTGTTGAAATTATGGCTGTATGCGTAAAATCATGTTATGTCCACCAAAAATTTAGGCTTATAAATATTTATAGTAAGTCTTAAATGCCTCGAATATATACCTTTCAGTAATAACTCCGACATAACCACATAGACACTAGATAGATAAAGAAACCATTACTCCCAACGTCCTACCATTATGTAACTGGTATTTGTGAGGCGTATCTTTACCTGTTATTTTCAATATGAGAAAAGAAAATAGATATTCGTTGTCTGTTATATGCAACAATATATGTTATATATATATATATATATATATATATATATATAATTTCATAGTATGCCTTCTGCAGAAAATAGAAAAAGAACACGTTGGTACATAATCCGGAATTCCTCAATATATATATATATATATATATATATATATATATATATATATATATATATATATATATATATATATATATATATTAAATGACAATTGCTCCATACAAGTAGAGCTCATATTATAATATTTTTTTGTTTAAGAATATTATATTATGATATTTTTTGTTTAAAAATATGATTATATATATAATATAAATTATATTATAATATAATATAAATATAATATTATAATATAATATTATAATATATATTATTATATTATAATATAATATAAATATAATATATTATTATAATATTATAATATTTTGTTTACAAATATGATTCCTTGTTTTTTTTTTGCCGACATCAACAAATTTTCGCATTAAATAATTAGCATAAAAAAAATCCCATAGTTTTTATAAAAGTCTTAAAAGCTTAGCCAAATCATTAAATAGAAAAAACCCTTTCTGTAGTCGTCAAAACTAAATTGAAATTTAGTGTAATACGGTTTTTATATAAAACGGCCACTTGAATAAACAAATAAATAAAGAGATAATTAGATCGACAATAATAAAATAAAATCCTCCCGACACATAACGACTTGTAGGCGCGCCCTAAAAATATCCCTCACTGGGAACTAACTAGAGGATGACTGCCAACATTAGCCTCGAAATACCCAACCCAACCTGAGCCAGAAGATGATGAATCTATCTATAAAAATTAACTCTCTGACCACTTAACGAAAATAACTCGCCTAGCCACTCCCACAATAACGAATGTTATAACGGACCATGCCTAAAAACACGTAAACCAAGAGAGAGCTTATTCCTAAAATTTCGCTTGAAGATGAAACGGGACTAAACACCTCAATTCAACTTAATTTTAATCATCATTTGGATGGTTTTTGGCTCTCGTTTTGAAACATGAGAACTCTTATGTAGCGAAGGAATCATATTTTAAACAAAAAATATAATATTTATATATATATATATATATATATATATATATATATATATATATATATATATATATTTTTAAATTGAGTTAAAATATCAAGCCTTGTTACATCCTAACGCAAAAATTTAGGAATTCCTAAATTTGCGCTTGAGGATAAAATTATAATAAATAATTATTGCTCTACTATCGGTTTCGAACCCTCTTTTGAATTAATGCTGTGAACGTTAGAATTTATATAATACTTTCGGTCTCATTGCATCTGATATAAATTTATGTGTGTATTTGTATATATGGCGAAAGATACAGTAAGCTTAAAAGCGATATGTTCACATTCACATCAAGCCCCCTATAATGAACATGTATATCTGGCTGATACGTCGGTTAATTTGCGGATATTTGCATTACTTTTCTTTCTTTTGGTATCTTAGTACCATTAGACATTAATCTCATTTTCGTGTGTGATTACATCCACCCGAAATAACTTTATACCAAATTTAACCGAATTTCTCATGAATAATCCATTTGTATAGCAGCTCTGATTTCGAACAAGGCAACACGTCCCTCTCCTCCTCTCAAAACTTGACCACTTCTAGTTCTGAGAGCATTTACGGTCATTTGCTCGGGACGATGTCTTGACACTGGAGAGTTCTCTCGTCAATTGCAAGCATCGCCAACAGTCCAAGTCTTATTGAGCACAGCTGTGTGTCACAGTCGTCAAAGACGCCCTACAGCGTTTCGGCTATAGAGATAATAGAAATTAACACAACTGCACAATTCTCATCGTCGCTTTTCAAACGGCTCGAGTGACCGTTAAGCTCAGCATGCTCTAGCCAGCAGCTTTAGTATTAGACACTGTCGAATATGTAATCAGTTTCTCACTCAGTTAGTTTATCGTTCCATTCAAATGTCAGTGGAAACAAGAATTGATACAGATTTTTCGGGACTTGTCTCTACTTGAAATTTACGGCAGATTTTAGAGTAAGCGTGGAAATCGTTCATATTAGGTAGAATTATAAGCAATTTCGTTTTTGAGGAACAAATTAAAATTAAAATGACGAGTATCATGCTAACTTCTTTCTTTTTATGTGCCATGTCCTTTCAGGACTTTGGCGATTATGGCTCTCCATGTCCCTCTATCTCTTAGCAAGTTATTTCTTCTGCTTCCTCCACCAAACCCCGTTCTCTCATCCAATTTCTTAAGCCCACCATGTATGTCACGCGTTGTTTTTCCTTGTCTTTCTTTCCCTCTATTCAAACCAAGTGTATCAGATTCTCCAGGCGCTCCTTCCGTCTTTCTTTTTATATGGCATCACCTTACAGGACGTAGGCGATCATGGCTCTCCATCTCCCTCTATCCCTTGCAAGTCTCAACAAGTTCTTTCCCTCTGCTTCCTCCCCCAGACCACGTTCTCTCATCCACTTGTTTAAGCCCGCCATGTATGTCACACGTTGTTTTTCATTGTCTTTCTTTCCCTCTATTCAACCCATGAGTATCAGATTTTCCAGGCCTTCCTTCATTCTTTCTTTTTATGTGCCATGACCTTTCAGGGCGTAGGCGATCATGGCTCTCTACCTCCCTCTATCTCCTGCAGCTCTCAACAAGTTCCTTCCCTTTGCTTCCTCCACCAGACCACATTCTCTCATCCAATTTCTTAAGCCCGCCATGTATGTCACGCGTTGTTTTCCCTTGCCTTTCTTTCCCTCTATTCAAACCAAGAGTATCAGATTCTCCAGGCCCTCCTTCCTTCTTTCTTTTTATGTGGCATCACCTTTCAGGACGTAGGTGATCATGGCTCTCCATCTCCCTCTATCCCTTGCAGCTCTTAACAAGTTCCTTCTCTCTGCTTCCTCCACCAGACCACGTTCCTTCATCCACCTGCTCAAACTCGTCAGGTATGTCACGTGCTGCTTTCTCTTGTCTCTCTTTCCCTCTATTCGCTCCCTGAGTATCAAATTCTCCAGGCCTTACTTCCTCATTAAGTGTCCCAGAAACTTAAGCTGCCTCTTTCTGATGTTAAGTATAAGCATTTACCTTTTTTCTTTTTCTTTTTTTTTGGGGGGGAGGGTGCTTCTCTAAGACCACATCTTTGCTCAGATGCTCGGTTAATGATATCCTTAGCATCTGTCTGTAGAACCACGCCTCGAGTCTCTTCATTTTTTTTAGGAAATCGTCCAACGTACGCTATCGTAAAGCGCCTTAAATTTATCATAACCGATGTTAAAAAAGAAACATTATATATGTACATGCTCAATGATACAAGGACCAATTTTCAGAAACGTCCCCACAAAAAAACAGAGCCCCTTGGAAGAAAAATCATCAGAATAATATTCTTTTAGATGTCTGATGACGCAATGAAATAATAATGATATTCACAAGTTAAGCTGGTGAAATATGTCCACAAAATTTAATTTTAAAGCGCGACAGTAGAAAAAAAAGTTTTCTTCCTTGATAAGCAAAACTTGATAAAGTAAGAATAACAACGGGAATAATTTTAGAACACATTTGGTTTATTCTGTCCCTACTAGCAGTATAACCCGTCTTTCATTACTGGGAATATTTGCCGTTCAGTTGGAGCAGTTTGAGCTTAAAGTCAGCCAACCCGAAAATCATTATTAGTAATAAAATTTTGGTGCAACTGAGGCACCTCCCCAAATGGAGGTTTAACAATTTGAATAGGATGCCCCTGAAAAAGGAACTTTATAATGATATTATTATTGCAATAATTTAAACTATTTATCTTTTTATGAAAGATATATATCCAAGAACAAATGGTAAATAGTAAAATCTTGCTGAGAGTTTTCATATCATCCACAGGAAGTAGTAGAGAGCCATTGCTGTCAAAAATTTTGACTCACAACCCGTACTGACGAATTAGCTACCAAAGAAAAAAAAATCATCCAAATCGGATGAAAACTGTGGAAATGCATAAACATCCGATCACACACACACACACACACACGTTTTGAGAATTATAGATAAAGTTTCACCTTATTTTGCGAAATGATTTAATGCATAAACTCATGTTATTACAGTTCAAGCAGACAAAGTAAAATATTTCACTGAAATTTACCAATAGTATACAAGTAGCAGGGAACATACTGAATTCATTCTAACAGAAACTAGTATTTCTGCAGTGTCATTATTATTAACAGAATTTAAAGTAATAATTTTAGATTGCAGTTCTATTTCCACCTTTTTTCACTATGTTAATTGTATCTTATGAATTTTCCCCTGTTCTCTCACCTATGAAATAAATGTTTGTCCGGAAAGTAAGGACCTACGTACATGAAATCGTTTTTAATTAAATTAAAGTGGCAGCAGATGAATTATCGTTGAACTTATAAATTTTTGAATGCAGCGATCAATTTTGACTTCTCATCTTTGTCGCCATATTTTTCACAACGTTTCGGCCATTGTACGCTCCGGCCTTCTTCAGGGGGTTGGAATTTCGAACTGAACCCTGTCACTGGATCTAACCAACGCCTTTATCCACTGTGCCATTAGTCCGACTAATGTAAATACTGTACATAATACCTCATCTCAGAAATATAGACAGACTTTGAGTTATTCTGTTGTTTATTGATGCGCATAGCATCTACTCCTCTCTAGCCAAACCAAAAGTCTTCGAGATGGCGGCTTTTAGACTTGTTTTTAATTAAACGTGCACTCCGATTTTGGTGACAAAAGGAAAATAAGAGTTATTCCTCAGGGACCATGAAAGCAACGATACTGGCTAGTATATTGTGTTAATATATATTTTAACGTCGCATAACCTGGCAATACTGAATCTGAACTTTTCTAGGGTGTATAATGATCTATAAATCATTGAAATCGGACTACTAGCAGCAGAGGAGTTACTTGGACACACACACACACAAACACATACACTTTACATTATATATAAGATTGTTTCTGCAGTCTTTTTCGTGGCATTTCTTCACATAAGGACCTCGACAGTATCTAAATTTTAGAGTAAATAGTATAGGCATCATTATCTTCGAAGTTTTTCCTTAGCAAAAATATAATCAATGGCGTATAGAAGGCATTGTGTCGGAAATTTCTCCGTTTTTCTCCAGTTCCCTGTGAATCAACTGGATATAGTTTTCAATGCTGATGACCCCTCTGCCGCCATATTTCTGCTGTTCGATCCTTTGGGATTCAGATCATTGTGTTTGGTCTGATTTCGTTCGGTTCAAGTATTTTTCTTATTTTCCTAAAATATTATTTTCTCTCAGTTGCTTTTATTTTTTTTCTGTCTCATAGGTTCGCATTTGACTACTCCAAGATATTTTCTTTCGACGCCGGAGTCTTGCGATGTAAATGCAGTTGTTCATGATTTTTCAGTGCCTTTCAAGTTTCAAGTATTTTCCACACCTTCGTTAAATACTATTTTCTTATTGTTGCATTTGTTGTGACTTAAGAGACTTAAACTCAATCCAGAACTCAAGTGGAATTCTTATATACAATATATACAGTTGCGGCGAAAATGTTCAGAACGGCATTGTTTTCATCAGAAAAGTAGCTATAAGTTTTTGTCAATGTTTTATATTCTATAATTTTCACACCCAGTAAATACGATATTAATTGTTATTGTGTGAGATTCTGATGTAATTTGAGAGGATAATACAAAAGTTATGGATGATTTTGTGATTTACTGCAAAACTCATGGCGGCCAAAATGATTAGAACGGTTGAAAAAATAACAAAATAATAAAAAATGGCAGAGAATACTGGAATTATTTAATATTTAGTGTGAAGCCCTTTAGATTTAATCACACTTTGACATCTTCGACTGCATGAGGAAATTAAATTTTCAATTTCTTGCTGGGTGATCTAATTCCATTCTTCCTGAAGGGCATTCCATAATTGCTCGGTTGTTTTAGGATTGCTGGCTTTCGAACGTTCTCCTAGAATATTCCACACATTTTCAATAGGATTGATATCTAGACTTTGAGCAGGCCAATCCATAATAATAACCTTTTCAGCCTTGAAAAAGCTCATGACGACCTTAGCCTTGTGACCTGGGACATTATCCTGTTTGAATATGTATGGTCGCTTAGTTGAATTTCTCAGCACATGCAAGACATGATCTTTTAAAAGTTGTTTATAAACTCCTGCATTTACTTTTCCATGTAATCGCACTAAAGTGGACACACCATCTCCAGATATTATCCCCCAAACCATGACACTTCCTCCACCGAATTTAACACTAGTCTTAAGGCATTTAGGCGACAATTTTCACCTACTTTTCGACAAACGTACCTTTTCCCATCTGAGCTAAATAACATAAACTTAGATTCAGCACTGAAATGCACCGTTTGCCATTTTTCTTGAGACCACAACACATATTCGGTTGCAAAGATAAGACGACTTTTTTTATTCTTAGAGCTGATCAGTGGCTTCACTGCAGGTGCTCTTGCTTGTAGGTCATGTTCAACTAAACAACGAGACAGAGGATTTCGAGATAAAGTTTTCTTCAGTAGAATGCTAATTTCTCGAGAAACAGCAACAGAGTTTTAAATCTGTCCTTTTTAACCAACTTTACCATAGAACGATCTTCTCTCTTGGTCATTTTTCTTGGCCTACCTGTAGACTTTCTTGCTTCACACGAACCACAATCATCGTAGACCTTAAGAATACCGTGAACAACACTTTTTGACTTATTAACAATCTTTGCAATAGACCCAATACTTAAATTATCCTTCTTTAGAATCTTAATCTACTGACGAATTGGTAACGGAGTAAGTGGCATTATATTAACAAAGTCCACTGCAGATATTTTTACTTATGTTTAGTAAACGAGCCGTCATGTAAACAAATTAAAAAAAAATAGAGTTCGCCAGTTAAATATACTAAAACATGGAGTAAAAGCAACCGTTCCGATCCTTTTGGCCGCCATGGGTTTTGCAGTAAATCATCAAGAAAATGTAAACACTTTCAGGAGCAGAAAGACAAGAAAAGTATATGGCGAGTGATGTTTTGTAAGTTTTAATAATTCCACACCAAGTACGGCGGAAATACCACTAATACGCGTATGGTTACAGGGAGTGAAATTGAGAGAAAAAATTGTTTATAGGGAGGACTGGGGGAAAGGTTAAAACCATGAACGGGACTCAAGAAGAAAAAATATGCGGTTGAAGTTGCATTTAAATATTTGAAGATTGATTTAACGACGGACGCCAGTAACAAAAAAGGGAAGCATGTAAACTGGAAGTGGGAGAAAAGAAACTGTTGGAGTCGAAGTGGTCTTTGCATTTAGATATTTCAATATTAAACGGGTGGGACCTAGATGCCAATCTAGTAACAAACTAGAATTAATGTAGTCTTGACACCAGGGAAGGAGATCGTCGGAGTTGTTACTCTGAAAATATGTGTAGAAAAGGCAGCATTTAAACCTCTGAAGATCGTAGGCGTGTCGAAAGCAAGAGGTCGTAAGGATATTACACAAGCGAGTAGTGCGAGAAAATTTAACTATGAGAAGAGAAATTACAGTTACACCCAGATATTTTAAAAGTATATCTCACAATATGTTCACACACGACGTAAAAGACTAGATAAAACATCAGTTTGGGACAGAATTATTGTTTATGACAGGCTGAATTGGAACCGATGTATAATTTACTCAAATTATACTCCCGATATAAAACTGGCTCGGTTAGAATATGGCCTCCGAATCAAGAACATACCACTCATTTTTGCACGTAATATAATCTATATTATGATATCTACATATCTGCAGCTTTACAAGTCCACAATGATTACCTGTTTGCCTTTTAGAAAACCAGTTTTATTGTGATTACTTATATGCAATTTTTTTAAACCTAGCCACTGGATGCCATTTTATTTTTGGCATATTCATGACGAGTTTTTTTTTTATTTGTGAGATCCTCTCAGTCAATTATATATGTTTGTAGAATGGAGCCATTATATAGAATATTAGGTAAACAAAGTAATTGTTTTTTTTATTAATAGTTAAATGTGTTAGAAATTGGCTTAGTTTGGCATAAATTAAAATAAACTAGTTATATACCAAATTATAAATTTAGTTAACAATACTCATATCCCGATGGCTATATTGTTCATAACTGAATTATTCCCCTGATTTTCAGACATACTGCAAGTGCGATGGATGTTAAAAAAGGGTGGAAGGTAATGCCGATGATGCGCTTGTTACTATGCTAACTTCCTGCAGACATGGAAGAATGTCACATTTTGAAAAACAATGATGCACTCGAAACAATTAACTATCCACAGCATAGAATCCGGCTCATAAATTTGACCAACATCTTATTAGTTGAAGAAAAGTTCATGATTGCTTTGCAGTTTGTTTTTACACCTGAGAATTTGATTGTCTCCCTTTCTTCATCAGGAGTGTAGGTGTTATTACAGTATATGCTAATTATAGTGTCATCACTCCTTCACATGTCATGTTGGCGGCAAGTTAGGACTTCATTGAGGTTCTGAGTTATTATGGTGGATGGAATAAGATGTTAAGTAAAGATGAGTTGTTTTGGTATGAGAAAAATTGTTGTATATTTGGGTCAGTGTTGAGTGGTTACGATAAATTAAATTCGTTAAGAATGTATTTAAAAAAAGTACTGATGTAACACAAAGTTGCATCTTTATCATATATATATATATATATATATATATATATATATATATTTATATATATATATATATATATATATATATATATATATATATATATATATATATATATAAATTGCTTCTTTATCATCTATCGACAATTTCAAATTGTCATCTTCTGTGGGGGGATATTTTTCCATAAACAAGCGAAAACTAAGACTAAATATGTGCAGGGTAAATCGAAAGAAGTTATTTTTGAAATTATGCTATTTAATTACTCACCAGAACATATATTTAACTGTCAATAAATAGCATAATTAAAAAAAAAATATTTCCGTGTACACTACACATATTATATCTTAGTGCTTGCCTGTGTATGGAAAAATTTGAAATTTTCGAAAGTAGTTGGCCCGTCAATCCTATCTGTTAATAGTTTAAATATAAGGATTTTATTATTCAAGTAACTGATAGTAAGCTAATGTTTCATTAAGTCTCGTTAGCGACGTGATTTTCGTCATTAATCACATTAACTAACATTGTTAATACTTCTTTGTATAAAGTGCTTCTTTATCATATATATATATATATATATATATATATATATATATATATGTATATTTAGGCAGCAATCTTTCCTTTATGCATGTTTAATTAAAAACGACAGACAAGGTACTACGGTTAAGCTTTTATTTAATTTTTCTGGTGTTCTAACAAGAGCTTTCTCTTCTGGACAAAGGGTGTAAGAACTGTCCAAATGTTTTATATTTCCGAGCGCTTATATATATATATATATATATATATATATATATATATATATATATATATATATATAGGAGTTCAGAGTCTTTCGTTTTCCTAGACTGGTTCTTTCCAAGGCTTTAAAAATAATTTTGTCTCGTTTCAGTTATTTCTATCAGACTTCTAAGTCACTCAATATGTTTATGACATTTGATTAACATTGACTCTTTCATTCTGTTATTATCCCAAGTGTTAAGATTGATACAGTCCTGTGGAAAATGCCATTCTTCTATTTAAATGTAAAGGTTTTAACATACTATTAATAAAATCCGAAAATGTGCTGCTCAGAAAAATAAATCCGTGAAACGCTATTCAAAGGAACTGGTTGTCTAATTATTTTAATGAAAATATTACATAATTAACTAAATATCATGACAAATAACAAGGACTCACAATTGAACCCACTCATACACTATCTCGATTTCAAACACACACACACACACACACACACACAGAGAGAGAGAGAGAGAGATATATATATATATATATATATATATATAAAAAGCAAAGAAAGACATAAAAAAGAATGGAAATGAAGACGTATTTTATTTCTTCCTCTTTCCAATGTAATAAAATTAAGTAAAGAAAGAGAGAAAATAGAAGTGAAATAAAGACAACAAAAGGTTCTTTCTTTCTCTCGTTCAATCGTTTAATGAAGAAAAGGAAATTAAAGGAAATTATGACATGAAGAAAAATTAAAGAAGATGATGACGAAAAAAAGGATTGAAATTTTTAGTTGTTTCTCTCCATTTTGATTATTATTTTCTTGTTCGTTTTTCACTCTTTTAAAAGTGTTTGAAAATTGTTCGGGAAAGAGTAAAATAAAAGAAAGATAAGAAAATAATATTTATACTTGCTTCTATCATTTTTAATGTTTTCCTGTTTTTAGTTTATCTATCTCAAATGATTAGGGGCAATTAGATAGATAGATAGATCGATAGATCGAGAGAGATAGATAGATATTAAAATTTGGATTCTAAGCTATAGACAGGATGAGGAAGTGATTGAATAAGAGAGAGATTGAGAGGAAGACTACGACATATGTCCGATCTTACATGTATAATTCCGAACATGAAGAGATTTGTTTGGAAATTTTGCCTGAAGTATTTCATAGGCTTTTAAAGTCGAGTGTTCAGAGGACTACAACTGACAGATAGATAGATAGATAGATAGATAGATAGATAGATAGATAGAATTTTCAAGGCATAATATGAAAAAGACAGATTGAGACTGATTAATATAATTAGATAGATATATAGAAACATAGTAATTGAACATAGATACAGTCAACGACGAAGTTATTCATACATTTATCAATTTTGAATATTTTAACCATTTTTCAGAAACTAATGCCCATATGATACCAGGTTATTTTTATAGCTTAATAAGCATAGAAAACGAATATAAAACATACTTTTCAGAATAATTATTTTAATAAAACAAATTTGACAGGCGAAATATCAAAATATGAAATGGCAAAGTTATTCATATAGTACTAAAATCGCATTAAATTGAGCCTGGAATGTAAGGCAGAGTGATTCAGTGTCTCCATATTCCCATCACAGCAAATATATTTTGAATATTTTTCCAAACTAGCCGAACAAAGTTTAGCAACCCTGATGGCTTTACGAATCACCAGTCATCATCCTCAATGACGCATTTCAACACGGGCGCCCAAGGCCATATGGGTCAAGTCTCCGAACGAACACATAATATAATGCCCTACAGGACAACGTCTTAATGTCGGAGAGGCTATCCGTCGCCTATAAGATATTTTTTCAGTGTAATCCGGCATTCACGATGGAAGGTGCATTCGCCTCGGCGTAAACGAAGATCCTTTCGCCAAGCCCGAGTGTACACTTCTCTAGAATGGGAAGTTCTTACGAGAGCCATCCTTCCAGAATTCGCTGTCATCATCAGATTGCTGATATATTCGATCTAGGAACGTGATGCAAGGCGTAAACTGACGAGTCTCAACACTAGGCATGCTTAGACCGCCTTCAGAAGGGTGGAGGCAACAGTTTTCCCAAATACTTTGGGTGACTTGCCTGCACACAGGCAGGAGAGCTTGAGCCTCATAGTGTAGTAGACAAGTGAAAATGACATAGTGAAGGGTGATATTTATTTTGGTTATATACAGAAATGTGTCAAAAAAACAAAATAGGATTTGGGAAAAAAGACAATCTTTTGTCTTAACATTAAATTTAGCTAACCACATACTCTGACCCAAACATGCAACAATATTCCTTACATCAAAACGACTCATTCTTACTCCATCCACCTTAATAACTCAGAATCTCGATTAAGTCCTAACTAGCCGCTATATGTAATCTTCATTGTCTGTGGGAATAAGGGAATAAAACAGCAATTAAAAAAAAAAGAATAATCCAAAATAGTATTTACAATATGAAAACAAAACAATTTACAAGAGACCAAACAGAATAATGTCAACAATGACCCCTTCCAAAATATTTAAATGCGGTAGAAACATCTAATTCTATAAAACATTCAATCATTCCAATCACTCACTCAGACATGCAATTATTCAAAGAACAACATATACGAAAATCACACCCGAAATGAAACACACCCTGCATTCACCAGAGAACTGAAAATTCTGCTCACCTAAACGTGGGAGGGAAGAGGAATTAAACTAAAGAAAGAGGGGGGGCAGAAATAAAAGTGTCCAATAAGCATACATCCCCTAACTAAGTTAACTTGAAGGACAAGTAGTATTAAAATATTTATTTAAAAAAATGGTGCTGGCAAGCAAATTTACGGCGGTGCGAAAGTGGCCGATGCCGAGTCATAATTTTGCTGTTACTTGAAGAATGTCTAAAACATTACCAGGAGCAACGGACAAAATGTGGCAGACATATTCTCGGTATACACGAATGGTAGACTTATAGATATGTAAGATAAATTCTGGAGAGAAAAAGTGCCTATCAATACATTGAATCTACTTTCTTCTGTCCCTGTCTACTTAAAATTATTCGTATTTTTAAAGTATCATATATGTTTATTCTTCTATGTCTGTTTTCAATCTGAGTTTCAATGTTGTTGCTATTAAGCATAATTATGTGTGTGCGTATGTACCTGTGTGTGTACATGCGATTTACTGAAGACATTTTCTTGAATTTAATCTGTTTTACTCGAGGCAAATTATTTCTCAGTTTTTTTTTTCTTCCTTCTAGTTTTCATTCTAATTACTCCTTTGAAATTTTACTATCACCAATTCCGTTTCCTTCAAGTCATAACTTATATTCCGGATTTTTCTTTCGTTTTCGTTTTTATTTCCATGAGTCTTTTTTATTCAGATATTTTTCCTATTCTTCTTTGCAGATGGACATTTTCTTTCTTTCATTTGCTTTTACTCGGTACCATGAATCGAGTTTCAAATAGTTTTCGCTGTTAAGCATTTCAACGTTTATTTCATTTTTGTATATATTACAAGTGACGTTACTTTGCCTGTAAATAATTTCCTTTTTTTTTCTTCCTTTCTTTCTTTTTTTCTTCGTTTCTTTTGTTCTTCTTTCTTTCACTTTTTATGTTCCTTCTTTTTTTTCTTTATTCACTTCATTCTTCCTTTAAGTCTTTTGTTTTGTTTGATTTTTCTTTCTTTCTTTCTTTCTTTCTTCCTTTATTCCTTTCTTTCTTTCTTTCTTTCTTTCTTTCTTTCTTTCTTTCTTTCTTTCTTTCTTCCTTTCTTTATGACTTTCCTTGCTACTTCTTTCTTTGTTTATTTCATTCATTCTTTCTTTCTTTCTTTCTTTTCTTTTCTTTTCTTCTTTTCTTTTGTTTATTTCATTATCATTCTTTCTGTCTTTCTGTCTTTCTTTCTTTCCTTTCTTTGTTTACTTCTTTTCTTTGTTTATTTCATTCATTCTTTCTGTCTTTCTTTCTTTCTTTCTTTCTTCCTTTCTTTATGACTTTCCTTGCTACTTCTTTCTTTGTTTATTTCATTCATTCTTTCTGTCTTTCTTTCTTTCTTTCTTTCTTTCTTTTTCTTTTCTTTCTAGCTTCTTCTTTTCTTTGTTTATTTCATTCTTTCTTTCTTTTTTTCTTTCTTTCTTTCTTTATTTCTTTTTTCATTCTTTCTTTGTTTTTTTTTATTTCATTCATTCTTTCTGTCTTTTTCTTTCCTTTCCTTTTTATGACTTTCCTTGCTACTTCTTTCTTTGTTTATTTCATTCATTCTTTCTGTCTTTCTTTCTTTCTTTCTTTCTTTCTTCCTTTCTTTATGACTTTCCTTGCTACTTCTTTCTTTGTTTATTTCATTCATTCTTTCTGTCTTTCTTTCTTTCTTTCTTTCTTTCTTTCTTTCTTTCCTTTATTCCTTTCCTTTACTTTCTTTCTTTCTTTCTTTGTTTATTTCATTCATTCTTTCTGTCTTTCTTTCTTTCTTTCTTTCTTTCTTTCTTCCTTTCTTTATGACTTTCCTTGCTACTTCTTTCTTTGTTTATTTCATTCATTCTTTCTGTCTTTCTTTCTTTCTTTCTTCCTTTCTTTATGACTTTCCTTGCTACTTCTTTCTTTGTTTATTTCATTCATTCTTTCTGTCTTTCTTTCTTTCTTTCTTTCTTCCTTTCTTTATGACTTTCCTTCTTCTTTCTTTCTTTATTTCATTCATTCTTTTTCTTTTTTGTTTATTTTTTCTTTCTTCCTTTTCTTTATGACTTTTCTTTCTTTGTTTATTTCATTTTTTCTTTCTGTCTTTCTTTCTTTCTTTCTTTTTCCTTTCTTTATGACTTTCCTTGCTACTTCTTTTCTTTGTTTATTTCATTCATTTTTTGTCTTTCTTTCTTTTCTTTCTTTTCTTTCTTCCTTTCTTTATGACTTTTTTTTGCTACTTCTTTCTTTGTTTATTTCATTCATTCTTTCTCTCTTTCTTTCTTTCTTTTCTTTCTTCTTTTTCTTTATGACTTTCCTTGCTACTTCTTTCTTTGTTTATTTCATTCATTCTTTCTGTCTTTTCTTTCTTTCTTTTTTTTCTTCCTTTCTTTCTTGGCTTTCCTTGCTACTTCTTTCTTTGTTTTATTTCATTCATTTTGTCTTTTTTTCTTTCTTCCTTTCTTTTTATGACTTTCTTTTCTTTTTTTCTTTGTTTTTTCATTTTCTTTTCTGTCTTTCTTTCTTTCTTTCTTTTCTTTCTTCCTTTCTTTATGACTTTTCCTTGCTACTTCTTTTTTTGTTTATTTCATTTTTCTTTCTTTCTTTCTTTCTTTTTCCTTTCTTTTGACTTTTTCTACTTCTTTCTTTGTTTATTTCATTTCATTCTTTCTGTCTTTCTTTCTTTCTTTCCTTCCTTTCTTTTATGACTTTCTTTTGCTTTCTTTCTTTGTTTATTTCATTCATTTCTTTTTCTCTTTCTTTCTTTCTTTCTTTCTTCCTTTTTCTTTCCTTTACTTCTTTTTTGACTTTCATTCATTCTTTCTGTCTTGTTTATTTTTCTTTCTTTCTTTCCTTTTCTTTGTCTTTTCTTTTTTCTTTCTTTCTTTTTTCTTTCTTCTTTTCTTCTTTTTCTTTCTTTTTCCTTTCTTTTACTTTCCTTGCTACTTTTCTTTTTTTATTTCATTTTCTTTCTTTCTTTCTTTCTTTCTTTCTTTTTCCTTTCTTTTTTCTTTCCTTCTACTTCTTTCTTTGTTTATTTCTTTCATTCTTTCAGTCTTTCTTTCTTTTTCTTTTTTATTTTCTTTATTCTTTCCTTGCTACTTCTTTCTTTTGTTTATTTCATTTTCTTTCTTTCTTTCTTTCTTTCTTTCCTTTCTTTATTTCTTTCTTCCTTTCTTTGCTGACTTTCCTAGCTACTTCTTTCTTTGTTTATTTCATTCATTTTTTCTTCTTTCTTTCTTTCTTTCTTTCTTTCTTTCTTCTTTCTTCCTTTCTTTTCTTTCCTTGCTACTTCTTTTTTTTTTTATTTGATTTCATTCTTTTCTGTCTTTCTTTCTTTCTTTTTTCTTTCTTTTTCTTTCCTTTCTTCTTTTTTTGTTTATTTCATTCATTCTTTCTGTCTTTCTGTCTTTCTTTCTTTCTTTCTTCCTTTCTTTATGACTTTCCTTGCTACTTCTTTCTTTGTTTATTTCATTCATTCTTTCTTTCTTTCTTTCTTTCTTTTTTTCTTTCTTTCTTTCTTCCTTTCTTCCTTTCTTTATGACTTTCCTTGCTACTTCTTTCTTTGTTTATTTCATTCATTCTTTCTGTCTTTCTTTCTTTCTTTCTTTTTCTTTCTTTCTTCCTTTCTTTATGACTTTCCTTGCTACTTCTTTCTTTGTTTATTTCATTCATTCTTTCTGTCTTTCTTTCTTTCTTTCTTTTCCTTGCTTCTTTTTCTTTTGTTTATTTCATTCATTCTTTCTTTCTTTCTTTCTTTCTTTCTTTCTTTATGACTTTCTTGCTTTTCTTTGTTTGTTTATTTCATTCATTCTTTCTTTCTTTCTTTCTTTTCTTTTTCTTTCTTTCTTTCTTTCTTTCTTCCTTTCTTTTTCCTTGCCTTGCTACTTTTTTTTGTTTATTTCATTTCATTCTTTTCTTTCTTTCATTCTTTTTCTTTCTTTTCTTTTCTTCTTTATGACTTTTTCCTTGCTACTTCTTTTTTTTGTTTATTTCATTCATTCTTTCAGTCTTTTCTTTCTTTCTTTTCTTTCTTCCTTTCTTTATGACTTTCCTTGCTACTTCTTTTTTGTTTATTTCATTCATTCTTTCTGTATTTCTTTCTTTCTTTCTTTCTTTCTTTCTTTCTTCCTTTCTTTATGACTTTCTTCTTTCTTCTTTCTTTCTTTGTTTATTTCATTCATTTTTTCTTTCTTTCTTTCTTTCTTCCTTTTTTCTTCCTTTCTTTTATGACTTTCCTTGCTACTTCTTTTTCTTTGTTTATTTCATTCATTCTTTCTGTATTTCTTTCTTTCTTTCTTTCTTTCCTTTCCTTTACTTCTTTTTGTTTATGATTCTTTCTGTCTTTCTTTCTTTCTTTCTTTCTTTCTTCCTTTCTTTTGTTTATTTCTTTGTTTATTTCATTCTTTCTTTCTTTCTTTCTTTCTTTTTTTTTTCTTTCTTTCTTCTTCCTTTTTTTTTTTTATGACTTTCCTTGCTACTTCTTTCTTTTTTATTTTTCATTCATTCTTTCTTTCTTGTTTTTCTTTCTTTCTTCCTTTCTTTATGACTTTCCTTCTACTTCTTTCTTTGTTTATTTCATTCATTCTTTCTGTCTTTTTTTTTTCTTTCTTTTTTTTCCTACTTCTTTCTTTGTTTATTTCATTCATTCTTTTTTCTTTCTTTCTTTCTTTCCTTTTGGCTTTCCTTGCTATTTCTTTTTTGTTTATTTCATTCATTCTTTCTTTTTTTCTTTCTTTCTTTTTTTCTTTCTTTTCCTTTCTTTCCTTTTTCTTCCTTTCTTTTTATCTTTCCTTGCTTTTTTTGTTTATTTCATTCATTCTTTCTTTTCATTCTTTTTCTTTCTTTCTTTCTTCCTTCTTTATGACTTTCCTTGCTACTTCTTTCTTTGTTTATTTCATTCATTCTTTCTGTCTTTCTTTCTTTCTTTCTTTCTTTCTTACTACTTCTTTCTTTGTTTACTTCATTCTTTCTCTATTTCCTTGTTTACTCCTTTCTTTTTTAATTTTTGCTTAGTTTAATTCTTTCATTCTTTCTCGCATTCTTTCTTTTTTTCTTTCCCTGCTTGTTTACTTCTGTCTTTTTTCTTCCTTTCAGTGTTTAATTCTTTCTTTTTTTATTTCTTTCGTTAGTTACTTTCTTTGTTCAGTTCTTTCATTCTGTCTTTTATTGTTTCGTTATTTGTTGATTTCTTTCTGTCTTTTTTTTACTCTTTCTTTCTTTGTTTAATTCTTCCTTTCTCTCTTTCTTTCTCTCTGCCTTTATTTCTGCCTTTCTTTCTATCTTTGTTCACTTCTTTCTTTCTTTCTTTCTTTCTTTCTTTCCTTGTTTACGACTTTGTTTCCTTCTTTCATTCTTTCTTTCTTTCTTCTGGCTTTTATTATTTCTCTATTTATTCCATTCCTTGTTTACTTTTTAATGTTCTTTTTTCTTTCTTTCTACTTCTTTATTTGTTCACTTCTGTCTTTCTATCTTTCTTTCATTTTTTTCTTTTCCTTTTTCTTTAATTTATTTCTTACTTCCTTTGTTCACTTCCATATTTCTTTGTCTTTCTTCGTCTACTTATTTGTTTGTTCACTTCTATCTGTCTTTCTTTCCCTCCTTGTTTATTTCTTTCTTTTTGTCTTTCTTTTTTGTTTTTCCTTCTTTCTTTTACACTTTTCCCTTGTTTCTTTCTTTCTTTCTTTCTTTCTTTAATACCTTGTTTTCCTAATTCTTTTTTTCTGACTGACATTCTTTCATCCCTTCTGCCTTTCTTTCTTTGTATACTTCTTTCTTTCTTCGTTTTTTTCCTTCTTTCTTTTCTCTTTATTTGTTTAGTTCGTTCTTTGTTTATGACTTCTTCGTTTATTTCTTTCTATCTTTCTTTCTTTGTTCATTTTCTTCTTCTGTCTGTCTTTGTTTACATTATTTTATTTCCTTCATCCTGTTCTACTTTCTTTCTCTTTTTCCTTCTTTCTTTCTCTTTTTCCTTCTTTCTTTCTCTTTTTCCTTCTTTCTTTCTTATTCGATTTTGCATTGAAAGAGGAAAGAATAAAAATAAAATAGGAAAGAAACGTAACCCCCCATCCTCAGAAAAAAAGAAAACATAAATACTAAGAATAATAAAAATATTCAATGATTTGATGTGATGGAGTATGGAAGCCGGAAAGTGAAAGAATAATTAAAAAAAAAATATGTAAAACGAAAGAATAATAATAAAAAAGAGATGAATAAAAGAAAGGAAAAAAAAAGATCTATCTATCTATCTATCTATCTATCTATCTATCTATCTATCTATCTATCTATCTATCTAATTGCCCCTAATCATTTGAGATAGATAAACTAAAAACACGCAAACACTAAAAATGATAGAAGCAAATAAAAATACTATTTTCTTATCTTTCTTTTATTTTACTCTTTCCCGAACACTTTTTCAAACATTTTTAAAAGAAAGAAAAAACGAACAAGAGAATAATAATCAAAATGGAGAGAAACAACTAAACATTTCAATCTCTTCTTTCGTCATCATCTTCTTTCCATTTTCTTTATGTCATAGTTTCCTTTAATTTCATTTTCTTCATTAAACGATTGAACGAGAGAAAGAAAGAATCTTTTCTTGTCTTTATTTCACTTCTTTTTTTCTCTCTTTCTTTGCTTAATTTTTATTACATTTTTCTATAATCAGTGGAAAGAGGAAGAAATAAAATACCCACGTCTTCATTTCCATTCTTTTTTCTTTCTTTCTTTGCTTTCTTTTTTTTTTTCATTTATCTATAATCTTTGGAAAGAGAGTAAGAAATAACATTTACTCGTCTTCAATTTCGCTTTTTATCTTTCTTTCTTAGATTAATTTTCTTTTATTTTCTTGATAATCTTTTGAAAAAAATCGACAGAAAGAACAAGAAAAGAGTAAACAAAATGGATATAAACAACTAAAATCGTTATGCTTTCTCTATGTTAATTTTAATTCTTTCTCTTCCTCTCCTGTTTATTTGTTCTTTTCCGTTATCTTGACAACACCTATCTTTGCTATATGAACCCTCTTTTCTTTCCAAACGCACATTTAACGCCTTCTATCATTGCATGCCTTAAAGACCTATTGAAATCATCAAGTAGCGTTTACGCACCCTCTTTCTTTGACATCCAAGCCAAACAACATCACCGTCTCTCCATTTCTTAGTCGGTTCATTGAACAGAAAAGCAAATCTTGGAGCAATTTTCTGAGACGTCTCTTTGAAGACGAATCCACCATTACACAAGCAGATTTTTTTTTAAAACCGACAACCGTCGAAACGAAGAAAAAAAGACGTTTTTCTTTCTTCTACTTATATATATTTTAAAAAAGAATTTCGTTTGTACTTTGAATTCATTTTTCGGAATCTGTCCTTTAATAGTACCACCTTCAGGGTCTGTTAGTGTTTATTCGCAGTTAACCTTAGTGTACTTTGTTCAAAACTAATGAATACTTTCAGCATAATCATCAGAGCAATTGATTTTCGAGCAAGTAAAGAGGAGGGTAGGTCAGAAGTGATTTACAAAAGAGGAAATGTGGATGAGTCTCTTCGAGTTAAGACAAGAGATCGGCATGCAAATATTATCAAACCTCAGGGTGTGTTTTGCCTATCTCAGTATGTTCTCACTGACTTTCTCACATGCCATCTCTCTCTCTCTCTCTCTCTCTCTCTCTCTCTCTCTCTCTCTCTCTTTTACACTCTGTATTTACTTTCGTCATTATCAACAGAAATAAGAGATAAGATAGAAACAAGAGAGAGAGAGAGAGAGAGATAAGTCTGTCCATATGTATGTATGTATGTATGATATATATATATATATATATATATATATATATATATATATATATAAATATATATATATATTCGCACGTACAGCATAACATATGTGGGATAATATGCAGATAATTTTATACCTTCTTTATATATATATATATATATATATATATATATATATATATATATAATAAAAAAGATAATCCGCAAACGTCATTGGTTGATTTGTGCATTCTTTTAATTTAAAATCTATATTATACTCTATTTTCCATAATTCTGCTACACGTATTTCTGGTTTCTTTCGGCAAAGAGTACATATTTCCAAATAATATAAAAATGAATTTTTTGCGTGGTAATAATTCAAATGTCTTTTGATCGCTAACAAGCAAATAATACATTTTTATAATATGTGGAAAGATCTACTCTTTGCTTAAACAACACAGAAACTGGTGAAGTATAATTATCGTGAATAATATATATTTAAAAAAAATCTACATTTCAACCAAAAAGGTCTGTCTTCTTTTTAAAATACACATATTTCTCCCGTTGGTTCAACTATAACCTCTTCCATATATATATATATATATATATATATATAGTTGGATTGATGTGAGTTTAGGACCCTGTGTTTCACGCTATTTATGATCGTCAGACAAACTGCTGAATTTTTAAATTTTGGTTTTATATACGGTTGCATATGTCGGTGTTTTTATGATAGTAGGAAAAAGATGTCGGATAGCCACTTTTCGTACGCAAATATACATACACGCACGTTCACTCATGGACATACGCAGGCATACATATACGCACGCTCACTCATTGCAGCTCGCATAATCATAAATATATATATAAAAACTGTGTGGGACTGGACATATATGCGCATCCATGTCTCGTTGAGTACATACGTATGCAATTAGTCGCTATATTCAATGTTGGCTTTTGTAGCAAACATATTTCGTCAGTTGCAGAGTCAACACACAGACCGTTGGTCTATTTTCTTCACTGAATAATGTTTACTTGTACACACCTATATACGTATTCCCACGCGTTTACACATTTTCTACCAGTCTGTTTTCTTTTTTTAGGAAGGGAGGCTGTGTAAAACGATGTTGGGTAAAATTACTATTATTTTTAATTTTTTAATGCTGTTTTGTTTATATTTTAAAGCCGGTTATTTGCTTGTTTTTGTTTTCGATTGCTCATATGTAAATGGTAGATATTCCAATTTATAATACTTATTAGTATTTTTGCGGGGGAATTAATTTTGCTGGGGGGAGTAAGTATAATTGTGGACAGATATGGTAATTGTAATTGCGGTGCGGTAATTAGTGTGGACTAATGAGGTGACGGAAAGTGAAATACATTGAAACCAGTGGACCCTTAAAGTTGTCTGTTTTCATTATATATATATATATATATATATATATATATATATATATATATATATATATATATATGTCTCATTAAATAATTTGTACAATATTATTCGGAAGACTTTCGATATTAGCACAACGTCATCATAAAGAAATTGTTTTTTCTAAGAAAAAACATTATTTTGTTAATCATTTATCTAAGACAAATTATTGCGTTTTTGTGAAAATTAAATTTTTAGGAGTTAAGTGAAAAACGAAAAGTTTATGTGCAATATTTAAATTTTATCATTTAGTGCAGATGTCAAAGATGGTAATTAATGTATTGAAATGTTTCAAAAATAAATATTGAAAAATAAAAGAAAAATCTCTAAGCTATTAATTTCTTCTTCTTCTTCTTAATCTTCTTCTTATTGTTATTAAATTAGTTAAATATAAACAGAGCCATTTTGTCTTAGATTAAAATGCATATACATCAACCTGGTAAGTTTCTTTCTTACTTTCATTAGGATACTAAGAATGTTTTCCGTAATTACTAATAAAAATCAGCAGATTTAAATTATTTAAACACACACACAGACACACACATACACACACATATATATTTTCTTTGCAACTGATCTGACGAGCTACTTTCACTGTTTCTGAAACTCCATGAACTGAAGCGTGGTACTAGTTTGACATCTAGGTCTCACCCTTTGATTGTCGAAACGGTTTAATTTTTACTCAAACAGCTTTTTATCACGCACTTCCCATCAGTGGAACCTCCTCCCTCTTATTTAGATAGATGATAACTATAACCTTCAAATATTCAAATATAATGTCAATCAACATGATGTCTTGATCCTGATAACCGTCCTTCTCTTGGTCCTTTCTACAAACGTCTTCTTTACTACTGCTCTCACTATCTGTAACCACCTGCGTTCTAGTAGCAATCTCGGACTCCGGACTCTTTTGGCCTGGTTAATATATATATATATATATATATATATATATATATATATATATATCCGATTCTCCCGTCGAAATTCAACGTATGAGGGTCAAGAAGATCAGTTTCCAGGAAACCGACAACCCGACAGCAGCACATGAAATCTTCATGCAGGACCATCCACACTTTTTGAAGGTTCCCGAAGGACCCATCTGAGATTTTGAAATCAGAGTTGTTCTTCTCCTAGACCAGTTGTCATCCAAGTCTGTCCTGCCATTTTCGCACGTAAGTGAATGTAATGGATTCGACTGGAATTCGAACTCGGCTCTGGGATTCCGCAATCCAAGCCGCTACCCATTACTCCACTGTGCCTCCACTAGGTCACACACATATATTGATAAAAATGAATACATTTATATAGGGATGTATATTTTATATAGAAATTTTAACAAATGAGTATATATATATATATATATATATTGAGTCTCTGTATATATATATATATATATATATATATATATATATATATATATATATATATATATATATATATATATATATATATATATATATATATTTGAAGAAAGAACAGTAAGATATACAATACGTTGTTCTTATTGATTTTTTGATTTTTTACAAAATAGTGCTCAATGAAAATTTACAGAGCATTAATATTATAAATTAACTGATTTAAAATATGTTTTTTTCGCTACACAGTAATAACCATGTTTAAGAAATGGAAGGTTCCATTTCTGAATCATAATTATTACTGTGAAAAAACATATATTTGAATCATTTAATTTAAATATACATATATATATATATATATATATATATATATATATATATATATATATATATATATTTCATTTCTAAATTTCTATATATATAAATATACATCCCTATATAAATGTATTCATTTTATCAATATATGTGTGCTGACCTAGAAATTTACCACACACTTTTATTTTTTCTTGAAGCTATGATATTTTGCTTTATATCTCTATTTTCAATCATATCTATCTTCCCAGTTCAGTCATAAGTTGATTGTCAATCAGTTTAAGTAAGAAATTACTGTAAAAGAATAAATCAATGACAACGAAAATATGATGTAGAAGACAAACATGAATTAAATGTAATGGAAATGATAAAAGCATGAAAGTGGAAAAGAGACAAATAGATCAGAAAAAGTATACATGAAAAGAAGCAGCTGAAGAAATGTATTATTATTTTTATTAATAGTACTATTATAGTAATCAGGGCCCGGGCAATGATCTTGAATGATCCATCTCTGTTTCATAAGGTAGCATGCATATGAAATGCACATTCCCTTGAACCTGAATTATGTAAAATAACCTATAATATTCATAATTCAACTAGAAAAATTGAAAATAAATACAATGTATCACAATACAAATTTGAGACATGTCATAATAGTTAATTCCGTTTTAAATAAGCAAGCTTTTGCGATAATTTGTAACATCAACTTGAGATTTTTTAGTTAAAAACGTTGAATAATTTTCACACTTTCAACATTATGGATAGAAAAAAGAGTGAATTTTATAGTGTGTATCTTCAAGAAGAGATGGGGCCCACAGAAAAGAAGTAGTTATGGAAGAAATATAAAAGATAGTGGTTGTAGTAGTAGTAGTAGTACCAGGAGAAGGAAGGAGTTAAAAATAATGTAACTTTAAAAATGCATCATCATTATTATTTGCAGTAGTAGTAGAAGTAGTTGTAGTAAAACAAGAATAAGAGAGAGGAGGATACATGAAAAAGAAGGAATGGTTCGACGACGAAGAAGAAGAAGAATGAAGAGGGCAAGAATGAAGAAGAAGAAAAGAAGAAGAAAGGAGACACTTTAAACGAAGAAACGTAAAAATGCATTAGTGGCAGAAGTGACTTCAAAGGGAATAACCTGGACTAATAAATGCAGCAGTAGTCGTAGTAATCATAGTAATAAGAGTAGTATATTTTTTGCTATTTCTTCTCTTTCGCCGTCGTCGTACCCCTTCTTCTTCTTCTTCTTCTTCTTGTAGTCGTAGTCGTCGTCGTCTTCTTCTTCATGTAGTCGTAGTCGTCTTCTTCTTCTTCATGTAGTCGTAGTCGTCGTCGTCTTCTTCTTCTTCTTGATGTAGTCGTAGTCGTCGTCGTTTTCTTCTTCTTCTTCTTCATGTAGTCGTAGTAGTCGTCGTCTTCTCCTTCTTCTTCATGTAGTCGTAGTCGTCGTCTTCTTCTTCTTCTTCATGTAGTCGTAGTCGTCGTCTTCTTTTCTTCTTCTTCATGTAGTCGTAGTCGTCGTCGTCTTCTTCTTCTTCATGTAGTCGTAGTCGTCGTCTCCTTCTTCTTCATGTAGTCGTAGTCGTCGTCTTCTTCTTCTTCTTCATGTAGTCGTAGTCGTCGTCTTCTTCTTCTTCTTCATGTAGTCGTAGTCGTCGTCTTCTTCATATAGTCGTAGTCGTCGTCTTCTTCTTCTTCATGTAGTCGTAGTCGTCTTCTTCTTCTTCTTCTTCTTCTTCGTCGTCGTCGTCAATCATAGTTTTCCACATTTTATTAGCCAAAATATCGTGCAACGGTTTTGAACTCTGTCGTGTTTAGAAAATGAGAATCGGCCATCTACACCCCGGACGAGGGCGCAATAATTCGTTTAAAGAGATAGCATAATCACGACGAGTTAGACATTTCCTGAGCGGTACAATACACCGACCTTGTTTCCAGCGACTTTGGAGATTGTTCGTATATACGTCTTGAGGTATAATGTGAACTTGTGTCCCACGAAATACTCCAAGCAAGGCGCTTCATTGGCAATGCAGCCATTCGTCACAACGGAAATGGCGAACGAGACTTGCCGGCGTCTCAAGCAGCAAGAGTTCGTCTGGGCATGGCGAGCAGGACTTCAATTTGAAAAAAAAAAAGGCGACCATTTTGAAGAAAAAAGTACGATACGTGCAGTTCTGATAAAACGAACGAACGAAGCGGATACAAGACAGAGAATGACGATAAATACCGAGAAACCGGTGTATAAGGGAAAAACGCCTAATCTGAAATTGCGTCCCACAACAGAGTCGCTAATTTCTTTTGACCACAGAAGAATAAGAAGAATAAGAAGAATAAGAATACGAAGAATACGAAGAATACGAAGAAGAAGAAGAAGAAGAAGAAGAAAAAGTAGCGATTCTTTCTCATTATGCGAATTATGTCTCAAATCACCATTATAACCTTCAATAATAAGAATTTTATCAAAAACTACCAGCGAGGAAAATTTCAAATCCGATTACATTTAAATGAAATTTTGTACGAATGGTCATATGAAGATCAAATTGAATCCATATATATATTGTATATTCCTTCTACAAATATTTTAAACAATGTATCATGTGACTGTTATGCTAAGATTTTTGAATGAGAAAAGCGCGTCTACCGTGGTTCTTCGTAAAAAAATGGTTCCTTATAAACCCATTCACACAGGCGATCATGTATCTTTCGATACATAACTGACGAGGCAGATTTTTTCCCGCAATAGGTTGCCATTTCTTTCTGCCGTAGACCAGTTGCTATCCAAGGCTATAGAACTCGGTCTGTCCTGCTATTTATCCATAGCTGGGGGTGGAGAGAATAAGTGAATTCAGACCTTTCCCAAGGTTATTAGCACATATATGAATGCAATGGATTCGAATAGTATCGACAGGTTCTATTAATAGCAAGTCTCCGCTCTACGTATTGCCATCATTAAAGAATAACTTTCACATCAGAAACACAATGTTTTATTTTATTTTCTTATTTTGTTGGAAGATATGGAAAAGACAAAGATTAAAAAAATGGAATTAAAAAAGACTCAGGCTTTGGTTTCTACTGAAGATTAACACGGCTGCATGTCGTCAATTTTAAATTGCATGCGAAATCTTCTTCTTATTTTCGAGAACGATTATCTTTATTCCGTTCGGATTATTCATGCGGAAAATTTGTAATTTGCTTCCCGAATATTTACATTGGAATAGAAATTTACAGAAAATTTACAAAAAAAAATAGAAATAAAAATAAAAATAAACATATTACAATACTTTTTTCATGATGTGATAATAAAATATTATAATGATTTTTTTAAAAACTAGAAGCAAAGGACAAATAAATAGAATGTCGTTGTGGAGTGCATCAATGGTTACCCAAATTGTTACCCCCAGCGAGCTTCACTTTTGTCTCTGATCTCCATGTTTGCCTCGTTTTCAACGTTTTGCGTTTTTGAAATTCTTCACGTGGCATTCTCCTAAAAAAAGATAATTTACTTCGCTACATAGTGTTTGTTTAACGGCATAGCAACAATTTTAAGGGGAATTTAATGCCGAAGCTATGAAGTTATAAATATATGCTATTCAGCTTTCACAACTGAATACCTGACAGATGGTACTCAGCTTTTGTGCATATATGTGTTCGTGGGGACATAGACACATTGATATGTATGTTTATGTCGTAGTTTTCTTGAAATTATATTTTGAAGTACATTTTTATTTCATGAAGTAATTATAGGGTTTATTTACATTATTCGGACAATTATCCTCATCTTTGTCGCCATATTTATTACAACGTCTCGGTCGTTGTACGCACCGGCCTTCCTCAGGTGGTTGGAAAGTTGAACTGAACCCTTTATTTCGCTCACTGGGCTAGACTGTTCTAGTTCCACGTGCCATGTTTAATGGATGTCAGTTATCAGTTATCTCCTGTTAATTCCCCTCTCCAAGTTCTCCACTGCCTTATACAGGTTTTGAACTTCACTCTTTCACTGGATCTAACCAACGCCTTTATCTACTGTGTCATGTGTCCTCACATGATTCTACTGAATTTCCATCATATTGATTGTATCGAACTGCATGGTCTTTAGCAGAAAATTTCAGTATGTGCCATATGTAAAGATCGTCAACCGAATCGATATTATGACATGCCTACGACAACGGAGGGTTTCTAAATTGTCAGCTTAAAAACGACCCACGTAGGAATATGCTCTAAGCGAATATGTTTTGCATATTTAAAAGTTTACCTATCGCCGTACTTTGAACATTGTTGTCATATATGGTTTGGCGTTACTTATAAGTACCTAAAAATTACTGATAGTGATAAATATCTAGAAATTACAAACACACACACGTATATACATATATATTTATTAAAGACATTTTTATGTTCAACGTTCTTTTTTATAGATACAAGTATTTAAGTAAATGCTCCGTTTATAATAAGCATTTACCGGCCTGAATGTCCGAGAAATCCTTTGACAGGATTCGAACCTGCATTCTATACGGAACCGTTATTTACGCTGACGTGCCTAACCTCTCGGCCACAAAGGAGCGTTCGGTAGACGAGGTCGAATTTACTGCTTATAAACTTCAATCTTCCATGAATCTCGTAAATTCATAACTGCTCTGGCGTATCAAATGCAAACAAATGACGTCATATATTAAGAAATGGACAAAATCCGACAATTTATTTATTAAAGATATTTTTATGTTTAACGTTCTTTTTTATACATACAAGTATTTAAGTAAATGCTCTATTTATAATAAACAGTATTAAATAACATTTACCGGCCTGAATGTCCGAGAAATTTTCATAGAACGATCCTTTGTGGCCGAGAGGTTAGGCACGTCAGTGTAAATGACGGTTCCGTATAGGATGCAGGTTCGAATCCTGTCAAAGGACGAATATTTTCTATGAAAATTTCTCGGACATTCAGGCCGGTAATTGTTATTTAATACTGTTTATTATAAACAGAGCATTTACTTAAATACTTGTATCTATAAAAAAGAACGTTAAACATCAAAATGTCTTTAATAAATAAATTGTAGGACTTTGTCCATTTCTTAATATATGTATATATATGTGCAAATATGTAGAAAGATAGGAAAGAACACGTTAGGTAAATAATCCGGGGTTCTTTAGTATTTTTGTTTTTATTTTGTTAAAAAAGTGTTCCATACAGAAGTAGACTTTAATCATTTGAAAAAAATATGATTCCTTCACTACGGAAGAGTACTCATGTTTCACAAAAAAAAGAGCCAAAAACCTCAATATAATTATTAAAATTAAATGTAATTAAAGTATCAAGCCCTCTTTAATCGTCAAGCGAAATTTTTGAAAACAAAATTTTACATTTCAAAAATTTCGCTTGAGGATGAAATATAATTTTAATAATTATATTGAAGATTTTGGCTCCTGTTTTTGAAACATGAGTACTCTTATGTAGCGAAGAAATCATATTTTTCAAAAAAAATATATATATATATATATATATATATATATATATATATATATATATATATATATACCTGGTATACCTGGTGTATAATGGTCCAAATAGCATGATAGTAAAATATCCCTCTTGTGATTGTGATCTGATCCAGTTTTCCTTTCTAATCTCCCCTTTATTTTAAAATATATTTACCGTTATCTTGATGATTGATTCATTGGACTGTGAAGAGGGAAGCCAGTATATGAATGTCGGTATATTTAATTATGGCTTCTCGCCATGGTTCATTGGGGAAGAAAGTGTGGCTGACAGAAAAAGAATTTAAACTGTTCTTTTTCTAGCTGAATAACTGGAAGACTTTTTTTTCAGTGAATATTACCAAAAATAGTGTCAAGATTGCTAAACGGCTTACCTTAAAACCTGAGTAAACGAAACTCAGTTAATTTCGGGGTTTCTTAAATAATATTAAATATTATTTGTGATGAACAATTATTCCATGCTGTTACACGATTTGGTCAATTTCTGTTACACCCGGTGTGTATATATACATATATATATATATATATATATATATATATATATATATATATATATATATATATATATATATATATATATATATATATATATATATATATATATATATATATATATATATATATATATATATATAAAGAGAGAGAGAGAGAGAGAGAGAGATTGAACATATTGATATAAGACTGTCTTTATGTGCGTTTGTCTGTGTGTTCGAATTTCAAGGTGGAAATTCTTCAGAATTAATAATCTCTATCTCTATCTCTCTTGCTATCTCCTTCTCTCATTCTCAGTATTTCTTTTTCTCTCTCTCTTTATCTCTCTCTCTCTCTCTCTCTATATATATATATATATATATATATATATATATATATGTACAGACGATCCTTAAAAATCCATTCAGTTATAATTTATTTCATGCATATATACAAATATTCAAATTTTGATACTGAATGTTTTTTTAATAAAAGATCTAAATTTGTCTAGACAAGTGGAAAATGGAGAGGAAGAAAATATAAAATTAATATATTGTTCTATTTTCTTACATTAAGCTCTCTTTGGATTCATGACCACCTTGGAATTTACCATACTAATTACCAACATATATTCTATATATATATATATATGTATAATATTAGTGTAAATATACACATACATATGCAAAATATATAAATATATATACACTGCGTGCCAAATTATTATCGATAACAAATATGCTGCCAGTTTGTTTACATTGCGCAGATCAGTACGAAAATGTCAGAGATTGCGCAGGTCAGTGTTGCCAACATTGTGCGAATTGATTGGACGGTTTTTGAAATATTAGAAAAAAGTTATCTTGATAATAATTTGGCACGCAGTGTCCATACATGCATACACATACATATATATTTTTTAAATAAAAAAATTTCAGGAGTATAGAAACCATGTAGAAGTCAGACATCCGACAACATTCATATTTCTCTCATTTAAACCGTCTTTAACTGACCTCTCTAAAACTTCTTTCTGTTAAGTTTTAATCCTCCACCTTCTCTTGTCTGTTACCCCTCTCTATAGCTCTAACGTTCGTCCCACACTCTTATACTTACACTCTCTCTAAATTCTATTTTTTTATTTTCGGTATTATTTTTTTCTGTTTTCTTTTTGAATTTGCAGGTCTGATGAATTGGATCGTTTTTACGATTCCAATGGAATAAATTATGACCATGGAATATTAATGTTTGTTTATATATATATTTATATATATATATATATATATATATATATATATATATATATATATATATATATACTTGATTGTGTGGGGTGAGTTTCTGTTAAGTGCAGTTTTGCGTACTTGCATGTGCTTTGCATAACTTGTAATATTTCTCTGGAGAAAAAAGAAGCAAGATTGTTCTGGCAGACAATTAATGCTGTAGAGAATTCTCTCCTCGTGAGGCTGCCGCACATTTGCATCCATCTGACATAAAAAGGGAAGACTAATTAACAGATTAGCCTTGCGAGATAATTCGTTAATGTAAACAGGCTTATTCTCGATTAGTTTTCTCTGGCATAACCTGAAAATTTAATAAACTTCTCACTGTTTGACTCTATGTCTTTTTATCACTTTACTTTGTTTTTACCAGTAGCTTTTCGTTAAGAAATATGTGTTAGCTGGTTGATGGTGTAAAAGAAGAAAAAAAAATAATGTAGTACTTGTTTCGTCAAAGAACTATTTTAAGAACATTTTTTCACATGTTGAAATGTGTTATTGTAAGTTATTTTCTAATGTGTAATGCAGTATAGATATAGGAAATTTTATCCGCCATGTTTACACCACTTGATATAATCTTTTCTCTCTTTTTCTATATAACATTTCTTTCATTCTTTTAGTCAATTACCAACAAGCAAGGCGATAATACCACTAACACGCAAAATAAAAGAAAATGAGAATACTTTATAGAAAGAACAGCGAAACCAAATTTTACAAGGAAACAATGAATAAATCTATACCTCTGTTCAAATTACCGTGGTAGAGTCAGAATCGGAGTTTGGTGAAACTTGATACACTTGTTGAAGGATAAATAAATAAATAGTAAATAAAATTATAAAGTATAGGAGGAGACGTGAAAAATATAAAGTTGAAGAGGATTATAGAATGAACCGGAAGCCCAATCCTAAACAGGAGACAAATGATAACTCTCTACACCTGATCAAAAGACTGTGGATGAGTCTGAATCGAATGATATGGGAACCTATCTACTATTATTGAAAAGAAATTGGATAAATAGTAAAGGAACAGGAAAACAATCTTAAACATAAAACCAATCTATCTATCTATCTATCTGTCTATCTATCTATCTATCTATCTATCTATCTATCTATCTAGATCACTTTATTCTGTCTCTCTTTCTATCTATCCATCTATCTATCTGAATCTGTCCTTTTTCTCTCACAATCTGTTTCAATCAGTTGATTTATCTATCTCAATCTGTTCGTCTATCTATCTATCTATCTATCTATCTATCTATCTCAGCCTCTTCCTTTTCTGTCTAACTCAATCAGTTCCTTTCTTTCTTTCACTCTCACTCACTATCTCTCTCTCTCTCTCTCTCTCAATATTCTTTCTGTTGATATTTACTTGTGCATGTATTCTTTTATATTCGGACAAAGACATCTATATGAATGCGTGCATGTGTGTCTCTGTGTGTTCGTGTGGGTGTGCATAACATTTTGGCTCACATTGAAACAAATAAATGTAATTCTTTTCATATTATTTATCTCAGTGGCTTCATATCGATTTATTTCTCTGTATCTATCTATCTATCTATCTATCTATCTATCTATCTATCTATCTATCTATCTATCTATCTATCTATCTATCTATCATTATCTGACAGTCTATCTTTACCTTTCTCCCTGTCTGTGTCTCTTGCTTATCTATCTCCTTCTCTCTGTCTGCCTATCTATCTATCTATCTATCTATCTATCTATCTATCTATCTAGCATCATCATCATCATCATCTGAGAGTCCATCTTTATCTCTCTGTCTGTCTGCCTATCTATATATCTATTTCTGTCTGTCTGTTTATCTACTTAACTCTATCTATCTATCTATCTATCTATCTATCTATCTATCTATCTATCTCATGCTGGTTAATCTCTTCCTCCCTTTCCCAACCTAACTTAGAGGGAGTGAAATAGAATAAGACTTTACCAATGAGAAGTGAGGAGAAAATACACTGGTTTCTGGAAGACAGAAAATTGCGTTTGACGTTGCATTTACATTTTCGAATATCGTAGTGTGCATGGAAGCAAGAAACTGACGGTCAGCTTCATAGGCGAAAAGAGCGAAAGAAAATATTGTCATATGATTCAGGATGCATATAGTTATTTCGGCAGTAAAACGATGAGACCCACTTGACTATACCGTGGTCTATGAAGAATTTTTTTTTGACGACTTCGAGATTAATTGTGGAATTCACCGAACTCACTTTTAGCAGTTGATTACTTCTTCTACGCGCCGCTGGCGAATCTTATACGCGTTGTTCTTGTCATAATATTATCGTTAATTACCAACCTTCGTTTGATTAT
Organism: Acanthosepion pharaonis; assembly: GCA_903632075.3. NCBI lineage: Eukaryota > Metazoa > Mollusca > Cephalopoda > Sepiida > Sepiidae > Acanthosepion > Acanthosepion pharaonis. The sequence continues at coordinate 439,850 of CAHIKZ030004925.1, forward strand.
TCGATTCAGTAACATTCCCTAGGTTACAACAATGATATTTGTAGAAAAGACATAATGACGTCATAACACGTCGTTGAGAAAGCGACTGTTTAAAATAATTTGAATTTTGTCAAGAATCTCAAGATTTGTAGAAAGGGTCCCAGAACAGATATGGCAGCAATATTCAATTCACGGAGAAATAGTAAATTTATAAAGTGCAACAAGGAGTCAGACAATTTATTGGCACGACACACTCAACCAGTTTTCTTAGCAGTAGACTTACCAACTGATTCAATATAATCATTCCAGTTCATGGCGATAAAAAACGTGACGGGAGACAGAACGTGTTTCTCTCCTGAATTTTATCCTCAGCCATGGTGATAGTAGACAGAAAATATTCTCTGTGATGATACATGAAAGCAGTTTTGTTTTGGAGGTGTTAAAATATATGAGCCATTCTTTGAACAAGTTAAACTGATTGGAGGTCATTTTCGAGAGCAGTTTCCTGTTGTAATTTGTCAGTTTTATCGGTTTAAAACAGAAATAAATGTATCATCTTCATAGATGTCTAGTTGGGAACTGATGACAACGGGACGGTCGTTGATGAAGACGAGAAGCGGCGTAGGTCCGAGGATAAATCCATCTGTGAACCCTGTATTAGTATGAAATGAAATAAAAGCGTGTCTATTCACTACGATTTTCCTTATACTATTGCATAGGAAACGATTGCATTAGACTAAATATTCGTCCAGAGAAGCTGAATTCTTTGAACGTTTGGAAAAGACCAGTATGCCAAAGTCTATCTAACTTACTTGGGATAATAATGCAATGAATCTATTTAAAGCCTGACAGACAAATTCATTGATAGCTGTTAAGACGTAGTTGTTAGAGAAACGGAAGCCATACTGATTATTCCAAAGGAGGCCGTGTGAAATTAGATGCTTTTACCAATTTGACGCTGATTAGAGCATCTAGAAATTCGCTAAAAGGAGGTAAAAACTAATATGGTGATAATTCTTTGTGTTCAAATGGGTTTGTACCATTCCATATATTCTACAGGTACAGAGGATGGTTTCCAACATGTTGGAAATTAAGAAGTGTGGAGACAAATTTTAAATTATTTGGGGGAATCTGGTTTAGAAATGATATCAGAAACCAAATCCACGGCAGATTTATTTATCAACCAGTATATATATATATATATATATATATATATATATATATATATATATATATATATATATAATTAACGTGGATAAACTTATCACTTTACTGAGTGAATTCATTTCAGGACGATTTGAAGAAAAAAAAAGAAAAAGAAATAATGCAGAAATTTAGACATTCAGATAAATACTTACTTACTCATAAATATACCAATAAAAACAGAATAAAGATAACACCAAGCATATCACTACAAACACTAACCTACACATATAGAGACAAACGCACACGCATAAATACTTAATCACAACAAAACCAAAGAAAAAACAACAGAGGATAAAAGAAATTAAAGAAATAACAAGATAATAAAAACACAACAAATGGACACGCACCAACCTCTCAAAGGAATATACAGACACACACATATTAGTAAATATTACCAAAATAATGCATACATACACAAGCACAAGAACCTAAGCATGACTCTAAGTGTTAAATCAAAGGATCAAGGGGTAAATCCTATATAAAGCAATTAAGCTAGCATAATCACAAATACGTTTAAAAGAGCTCAGTACAATACAAAGCAAATAATCACCAAGAAAACATACACCACTGAAGAATCACCCAAAAACTTAGAGATGAAAACAGATAACACAGCACGCATTAAGTGAAAAAAAATCACACACTCACACAAAGATATCATTTTAAACCAAACATAAAGGCAAAGTTGTGAAGTAGAAGCAGAGACACAAATAGCCCTGAAGAGTTAAAGCATTAAAACAATGCGCTCATGAAATTTCGAAGTCGAATAACTGAAATATTACCACTCAGTTAAGTGAGAATTTTCATTAATTATACATATATATATATATATATATATATATATATATATATATATATGCAAACGATCTATCTATCTATCTATCAATCTATATATATATATACACATGTCTGTTTATATATATATATATATATATATATATATATATATATATATATATATATAAATATATATATATATATATATATATATATATATATATATATATATATATATATATAAATATATATATATATATATATATATATATATATATATATATATATATACAAATATCAATTGATTTATCGATATAATGTAATGTTTTTTTAAGTTACTTTTTAATAGGGCTTGATTATATGTAGTTTTTTTTGTGAAATATTGTTTTACTAGAAGACAGTTTCTTTATTCTTGTATTTACTGTATTTAGAACTTGGTTTATAATTGCTTTCGGGTGGTTTAAGTTGATATTTATGTATATGGGTGATTGGTTTTCATTATGGGAGGGTTTATAGGCGTTGTAGAGATTAAATGTAACCTCTAGAAAATGTACGATTTTTAGATTGGATGATATTTCGATTTTAAATCCCCAACATTGGAAGGCCTTAATTATTTTCTCGTGTAGTTGGCATGTTAGAGGGCATTGGTGTTAGTTATAACAATAAGTCCATCATCTCTGTACAGACCTACGTTTTTTGGGTGGTCTAAAAATCTACTTAGAATGTTTAAAATGTATATATCTATTAAAATAGATCGATAGATAGATAGATAGATATGTGTATAATAAAAAAAACATAGATCGACGCAGGAATAATATTATGTACGTATAAATATATTTCTTCCACAGGTGTAATAAATAATGTGCTCAATGTTATTAGACAGAGCTATAAGTGTTTATTAGTGAATATACATAATAGCTAACGTCGGTGCAATACAATTTTCTGGTGCAAATACAATCTCTGAAATTTCTTGTGTCCGTTTTCTTTTAAGGTATTGCATGTAAGGAATTTACTAATTTTAGATTTGATTGTGTACAACTTGTCTGAATCCTAGTTTGCTGAAGATTTCTGACGTGTTTTCTCATTTTTTAGTCGTTCTGCCGTTACAGTTCGTTAGGATTATTAGTCCGTTGTCGCTATATAGGCCTATATTTTTTAAAACCCTACACCACTTAAGAAACACAAAAAAGCTTAAAGATAAAAACAGATAATACAACAACTATTAAGGGAAAAAATATCATACACACGCACAAAGATATCACATTAACGCAAACATAAAGGCGAAAAGGTTGAAAAGTAGCAGCTGAGACGCCAGTTGAGTGAACCTCTGGGTTTGAAATACACCGCTTGTCAACCTGTCTGCCTTCCGGCAGAAAGCAACCCATACGCGACTCCGCCTTTCGGCATAGCCTTGGCCGCTAACCGATCCCATGTATACGGAGTCTACGGGGAATTTTTGCTGTTGCCTACGGGTTTGGAATGCACTGAGTAAAATAACTTGCGCCACATACCGATTTTGGGAAGTTCGCGTAAGTACCGAAACGATAATAGCGTTGAAGAGTAAAGGCATTACAACAATGTGCAGGCGAAACATCGAAAATGGCATGACTGAAATAGCACCACTTAATTAATTGACAACTTTTTCTGCACTAATTCTATTAATCCTCTAGCCTTACCTTTTGATATCGAGCACATTATGATAAAAAACCTGCCTGCCTAATATGCTTTCCCACTAGTAAACTACGGAAACGACCTAGGGATTTTGGCATTAAACACGCACAATTTAATACTATATATCTCAGAATTTTTAGAATTTTAGAGCATAGTATGGTAAAATATTCAGACAAAAAAGCTGACGTCGGTAGACATCTTGCTTTCCTCAGACCGGTGAAAATATTCAGACAATGGTAGTCAGGCTTTTGAAATGTAATAATCGCGAAACGTCTTGTAAATGGAACTCACTTTTGATAAAGAAATCAAGATGATATTTTCTTTGTGAAGACATAAACTTGTCCTCTCCGATGAGAATATATTGATGGGAATTCGCAGTTGGAAACGAAATATCTTGCAAAAGGATGAAGTGAACATTTCCAAAAGGGGGAAGTCAGAAATTACTGTTTTCATTAGTTTCTTTAATGATTTAACGCCCCTATGGCGTTAATTGCCAGGAAGTATCACAAAAATCGAAAATACGTCTACCACAGATACTAACAGATACACCGCCCCCCACACACGTGACTTATCCGGTTAAAGGACTCAAGAGGTCAGTGAGGAAATGTTCATAAGCGTATTGATAAATATATTATTATGAATAATTGTTAGAAATATTATTAAAATATCTATAGATTGAGCGCTATTTGCACAAGTACTGTTAACACGAAAAAAAAAATAGACACATAATTTTTGCGACTTTTCCAATTTGTATTATTACTATATATCGGATCTAACATCAAAATTGTCGAAATCGTGTAACAGCATAATAATAAATCCAGCAAAATTTTTGATACATTATTTATATTATTCGGAAAATTGTCCTCATCCCTGTCGCCATATTTATCACAACTTTTCGGCCGTTGTACGCACCCGCCTTTTTCAGGTGGTTTGGAATTTCGAACTGAACCCTTTATTTCGCTCACTGGACTGTTCTAGTTCCACGTGTCATGTTGTTGATGGATGTCAGTTATCAGTTATCTCCTGCTAATTTCCCTCTGACAGTTCTCTACTGCATTAACCGGGTATTGAACTCACTTTCTTTGGGTCCTGTCACTGGATCTAACCAACGCCTTTATCAATGTGTCCTTGAGGATGCGTATGAATTTCTGGGTATTATAAACCTAATGTCCTCAGCAAACATTTTTACCAGTGTTCATATTGCAATTTTGCTGTTATCATTGCATTTTTTTTTTCCCCAGAGCTCATATTGCAACTTTGTTGTTCTTGTTGCTTTTCTCTGGCACTCCTTCTTACTGGTTCCCATATTGTATTTATTTCGATGCTTCGAAATTCAAACCACCTGAAGAAGGCCGGAGTGTACAACGGCCGAAACGTTGTGATAAATATGGCGATAAAGATGAGGACAATATTCCGAATAATATAAATAATGTACATAATACATCATCTCAGAAAGATAGACAGACCCAAAATTTTTGATATCTTGAAAACCTCTAAACTTACTGAGTTTCTTTTTACAGGTTTTAAGATAAGATGTTTAGCCATCTTGACTCCATTTTCCGTAAGAATCACTGAAAAACCATTTGAGTTATTCAGCTAAGAAACAGAGCATGCAAAAATCGTTTTGTGTCAGCCCCATTGTCTCCCCAACTAAGCAAAAAAAAAAGAACATTCAGGCCTTCAGTAATGGTACCAACTTTCATACACTGACTTCCATTTTCAAAGTCCATTCAAGAACCATCAAAAGAACTGTGTATAAGTTTAAAAAAGTGGGAACAGTAGAGAGCAAAACCAAACAAAGAGGTCACAACAGGAAGAGTGGTTATCATCTAAAATTAGAGTCAAAGACATCAATCAGTAAAGACACAAATCAATCCGTAAAACATTTGGCTCGTGAGAGAGAAATTTCAGTTATGAGCAGCGAAAATAACTTGAAATTGAAATCCTACGGGAAACTTCTGAGCTACCTTGTTAGACTAGTGTGACGTCGTCCCCTGTTCTATCCTGATCTACCACGGCGCCAGTTGTGACGTCCCTAAACAGCACCAATTGTGAGGTCTTCGCCGCGGCGTCAGCTGTTCGCTCCTCGCCGCTCCGTCCGGGTGTCGCTGCTCCAAACGTGACGTTCTAACCCTTTGGTGATTTGGGTAGAAATCTGGTTAGATTGATACCAGCCTCGCCGTTCCCAACCTGCTTCCAACGCCTGGTTACCAGGGTAACTGCACTGGTCTCCAGTCTGCCTACCCACTTTGTGAATTGATCTTAGACAGACGAGATCAAACAGGGATTAGGGCCGTAATGCAAGCTGAGTTCAACGGGGGTGATAACACACAAATATGTATAAAAGAAAATAAAATGAAAACTCACAAAGTTCAAAGTAACAAAGAAAAAGGTAACAAACTTTTTATGTCTAGTTGTTCGGTACATAGGACTATGTCCACTTCCCGACCCGTTCTGTGGATTGTGGCACGACGCTTTCGCTAGGCAAATTCTAACGCTTCAAGTTGTCTACTCTCTAAGAATTTTGTGTTTCGGTGTGTCTTTGGACGAAAGTCGAAAAACTTATTTCTGTGGTCTGGTCCTAAGTCGCTCTTCAAACTACTTGTTCTTTGTTGAAGAAGAGTCCAAAAGTGTGCGTGAATCTTGGTCAGCTATCTTGATGTGGTTTCAACACTGGGCGCTCATCTCAGCTTGTCGTCCGGGGCTCAACTAACTTCTTCTCGCCGGAGTCTGAACTACTGGGCACTCATCTCTACCGCCAGGGCCGAACGAACTTCTTCTCTCCAGCCTGGGTCGAACGAACTCTGCACTCAGGGCCAAACGAACTGGCCTCTTCTGCCCGCTAGGGGCGAACGAACTCTTCCCTCCGCCGTCCGGGGCTGAACTCTTGGGCACTCATCTCTACCGTCGGTACGCGAACTAACTCTGCCTGCCAGAGTCCAACGAACTTCTTCTCGCCAGGATCCGAGCTCTTCTCTCTGCCGTCCAGGGCTGAACTACTGGGCATCCATCTCTACCGCCAGGGCCGAACGAACTTCTTCTCGCCAGCTTGGGTCGAACGAACTTCTTCTCGCCCGCCTGGGTCGAACGAACTACTGGGCACTCATCTCTGCTGTCGGGGCGCGAACTCTGCACTCAGGGCCAAACGAACTAGCCTTTTCTGCCCGCTAGGGGCGAACGAACTCTTCCCTCCGCCGTCCGGGGCTGAACTGATTTCTGTTTGGTGGGTCTTCGTTTTTATTGACGCCGTCAAAACTGGGGTGGGTCTGTCGGCGCCAGGGGTTCTTCGATAATTCTACATACGTATCCACCCTTCTTATTTCTGGTTAGGGATTTTCTACTCTTTACCATTTTTGGTAACTCTTTTCTCACTCCCACTCTCTCACCATGCTTCTGAGGGGCGTGCACTGCCTTCCCCACTTCTTCGTATCGGCTTCTCATACTTATACTCTGGATAGAGGCGTCGACTGATTTTCTTCGTGAGTCACGTGACCCCTCTCGGCCAATGAGGTCCTGGTCGGGTATCTTTCCTCCTCCTTCGTGCGTCATGTGATCCACTTGGCCAATGACGTCTTAATCGTGAACAACCCGTGGCTTTATTTTGGAAAAGAAATACGTTGCTTAACTAAAAAAAATAATTAAATCGCCGTTATCATGAACGGATAATATGACAACTCATTGTTCAACACGTGGCGTTTGCCAAGCAGTTTATCGCCAATTCACTGGACAGCTGGATTATCTGACATGGTCTAAGAAAGGAATTTTCTCCAAGTTTCCAGCCAATTTGGCGTCTCTAAAGCAGAAATAAAAATATGTCAGTTTCCTTCGACTCATGTGTTGATAACAAAATATTTATTATCGCAGGGCAAAAGTCTATTCTGTCAAAAGAAAAACTTAGCCAGTGAAAACTACTTGTGTGGGATTTTAATTTTCCACACCCAGTCAAAAGTTCAAGCTACATCTGCGTTTCGTCCACTATCAAAATCTAACGTTTTCAAAAATGGATTTCTTAATTGGTGACATCTATTGATAACACAATTCCATTCTTCGCGGATGAGCGGAAATCGGTCAACGCTTGTTCGTAGGTGACCTAGATATTTTCGACATTTGATACCTATCAACAATAACCCTTTTCTTCCTTATTCCCGTCTCTTAAGCCGTGTGTGTGTGTGTTCGCCTATGACCCGTCTCGTATTACTTTTTCCTTCCCCTCTTCTTCGTTCTCTCTTTCTTTCTCCCAAATCGCCTTAATGCATGGCGGTTCAATCTCTCGAAAAAAAAAGAAAGAATTATTCTTAAAACCTAAAATATTTTTCGGCTTTAAATAATCCTCAAATGGTTGATAAACCGTAAAAAAGCAAATCATATATCTATAAATATTTCTTTCAAATCGTCAGGATGCATGGTGCCACACTAGGACAGAAAGTGAGAAGGTTAGAGAGGGCGTTTATAATGTTGAATAACTTGGAGAAAGATTCTCGAATAATATGAATATATGTGAAATTTATTTCAAAACTTCATTAGCTTTGGGTCCTTAGCTACGATTAATTAATTATGAATATGTTATTTTCGTTTATTATCGATTTCATCACAATTCATCTGTTAAGCTAAAAGGTAATTATACATTTTTTATTGCTCAAAGTAGAGTCCAATTGTGTTATAAAAAACATTGAAAAATTCCAGTAAGATATCTTTAATCATTTCTAAGATGCAACGGTTCAGTTCTTAATCTAAGAATTGGATAATTTTGCTGTTACACCAAGTAGATATTCCTGGCCTTACTCTGCTCATACCAAACAAACTGATGTAGAAAAACCCCGTATACATGAACGGTTATGTAGAGCAGAGTTAAAAGATAAAAAAGCCCATGCCAATCGCACAATTATGTGATCTCATTTACTTCCCAATCATAAACGCAAAAAAAATTTACATCCATTTGACTTCCAAACGTCACAAATATACCAATTATTAGAAAAACAATATAATCCGAGACAATATTTACACACGCCCTTCCGATTCACAGTAATATAGCAACAAAGCTAAATAGAAGCTATTAAGCTTTATTTAAATAATGATAATTATTATGTGAACTACAAAAGTGTGGTTGGCTCATGGTTAAAAGGGATGATGGTGAAGGCTGATCATCTGGCTTAAATAAAACTTAGCTTGCCACAAAACAGACAAAAATATATCACAGTATTCCTTACCCTAACACAACACTCTTATATACTATTGTAATTACAGCCACAATGATACCTCGGATTCTCTCTGAAGTCATCATTTGTTGTATAATTTGTTTGTGGCAGGGTGAGAAATACCGTAGCAACTTTTAAATCTGAAACCCCTGTGAATATTTAAGCTTTATTTGATTAATTCACCGTTAGCGATGAAATAACTTTTTTTATTATTATAGAGGGTGATTAAAAGCGAGAAGTGCGATATGATGCTCTTATCTTATTGCAGCACTCACCCTCTCAAAATGTGACCATCATTTACTCGTACCACACTCACCCTATCACAATGTGACCAACATTTACCCGTACCACACTCACTCTATCAGAATGTGATCATCATTTACCGGTATCACACTCAGCCTTTCAAAATATGACCATCATTTACCCTCTCAAAATATGACCATAATTTACCCGTAACACACTCAGCCTGTAAAAATATGACCATCATTTACCCTCTCAAAATATGACCATAATTTATCCGTATCACACTCAACCTATCAAAGTGTGACCTTCATTTACCCTCTCAAAATATGACCATCATTTATCCGTACCACACTCAGCCTCTAAAAATATGACCTTCATTTACCCTCTCAAATTATGACCATAATTTACCCGTAACACACTCAACCTACCAAAATGTGACCATCAGTTACCCTCTCAAAATGTGACCATCATTTAACCGTACCGTACTCACCCTATCACAATGTAACCATCATTTACCCTTTCAAAATGTGACAATCATTTACTGATACCACACTCACCCACTCCAAATATAAGCATCATGTACCCGAAAATTACTCCATGGATGCGCAAAAAAGAAAATATATTTTCTAAAATTGTTTTTGTTATTACGGTAAGTTCCCAAGAATTTCCTGCTTTGGACACAGCTGGAAAGAGCTGATCAGGAGAGCAACGCTTGAACAGTCATTTGACATTTAGTATTATTATCAGAAGCATCAAATTGAATATATATATATATATATATATATGTGTGTGTGTGTGTGTGTGTGTGCGTGTGTATTTAAATTTGTGTATTTAGGCAGCAATCCTTCTTTCATGCACATTCCATTGAAAATGATAGACAAGGTGATTTTATTTAGTTATTTTTTATACAATTTCTCATGCGATCTAATATTTATTTTTTTCTTTTCGGATGATAAATTATGTAAAAGCTGTCCGAGTGTTCTTGTTATCCGAGCGCTTTCGGCTATATATTTAGCCATTTTCAAGGATTATATATTAACTGAGAAAATTAGAAATAGTTTGTTGTATGCATGTTTTATAAAATGTTTTCATTTATTTTTTGTTTCAAAACACGGTCAAGATATTATGTCCATGTTTAAAGTTAATAATATTAATAATATATATTTTATATATTATATAATTTATCATCCGAAAAAAAAATTATTAGATGGCATGTGAAATTGTATAAAATTAAAAAAAAACACCTTGTCTCGTTTTTATGAAATTTATATATATATATATATATATATATATATATATATATATATATATATATATTTAGTTTATGCAAATTTAGGTAATCCGTATGGGTAAACCTGAGGAGGATGATATCCAGAGAGCTCAATGTAAAATTCAGAGCAGATATGTTTGAATAAAACACAGACCACGTTAAGATTCCATGTAATAAGCTATTTCACCATAACCCTTTAACACGGTTCTGGATCATCAGACTTTACTTCCAAAAGCTGAAAAAAAAAAAAAAAATTTTTTTTAATATATATATATATATATATATATATATATATATATATATATATATATATATATATATATATATATATATATATATCTATATATATATATATATATATATATATATATATATATATATATATATATATATATATAATCGATGCAATGAGAACTAAAAGTAATATATAAATTCTAACATTCACAGCGTTCATAACCATTTTTGTTCTCACCCGTCGAGGTGCAATCGAAACGCACCGAAACGAAGTTTCATATTTGTAGTGAGTAAGCTGTTTTTGTCAATATGATAAATTATATATATATATATATATATATATATATATATATATATATATATATAGTCGGATTGATGAGAGTTTGTGATCCTGTGTTTCACGCTCATTGCGATCGTCAGACATACGCCTGACTTTCGCATCAATCCAACTAAAGACATACATTCATTATTATTACCGAGAAGTAAAAAACAAAAACAACTCTATTTCCATACCTGATGATGTCTGTAGGAACTGATGAAACCTTACAAAAAACTCAAAAAAACCTTATGCAACTGGAATTTATAAACAGGGATCATAACATTCATCTACATGTTCGAGGTTAATGTACTTTATTAAATTTGTTTGCGAAGATGTATTCTCGCCATTTAAATCATTAACTTCTATATCTATTTTTGTAGGAATGATTCATGTAATGTAAACTGAACTGCACCACATACTTGATATTAAAATAACTGATCCAACGTGAAACATTCGGAAAATAACTGTGTCATTACTGTATTTATTGAACAATTTAGTTCATTCCACATTGACTGAAAAACCTACCAGTACAAAAGAATGCTCCTATTACCATATTATTACAAAAAAGCCGAATCTTAAAATTTAAAGTTCAACCTCAGCGTTGCGACAGCACGCTCCAAAAAAATTTCTTGCAATTAACAATAACACTTTTCTAAAAACATTTCTCGGTTTACATCTGTATTTTCGTTGTCCTGTTATTAGCGAGGAGTAAAAAACAAAAACAAATCTATTTCCATACCTGATGATGTCTGCAGTAACAGATGAAAGCTTGTAAAAAACTAAAAAAAGACCTTATTAGGGATCATAACATTCATCTACGGGTTCGGGGTTAATGTACTTTATTAAAATTGTTTGCGAAGATGTATTCTCGCCATTTAAATCATTAACTACTTTATCTCTTTTGTATGAATGATTCATGTAATGTAAAATGTAAATTGAACTGCGCCACATACTTGATATATATATATATGTATACATATATATATATATATATATATATATATATATATAATAATAATAATAAATTTATATGAAACTATAAAATAGCAGTGTTAATATCTACCCAAATATCATAGTTCTAACCTCCGCTTCCCGGAAAAAAAAAACAAAATATATTTCCGAATTGAAACTTATAAAATAAACATTTGTTAACAATAATCTTCTCAGCTACATTCTTAATAACTAAATAAGATTATTCCTACAGGAATTCAGCGGTACTCACACTAAAATTACAGCAGATTAAAAAATATATATTTTAATGCAGAAATTATGAACTCTAGGAATTCTCCATGCTATGTATCATAAAAATCTATTTTACCCGCCGAACTAAGCAATGTTGTACAAGTAACTATAGTAAAAATTAAAAGTGACAATCTCATAATTACGAATAACATTGCACTTATCAAGACCAAATCTTTTATACTGATGTAGTTTATCAATACCGCTGCCAGGTACAAGTGTGTGACACTTTTAATAAACATCAACGCTACATCGGTTAGACAGAGACGCCATTTCATCGTAGACTGACAAACGCTAAGCATTCTCAGGACGTAAGCACACAGACGAAGCTACACACTTCCATACTAAAATAGACTTGAAGATAAGTTTAATAATAATGAATAACTTTGGATAAATTCATCTTTTTTCTTCGTTTTCTATGCGTCCTGTCCATTCAGGACGTAAGCGTACACAGCACTCCACGACATCTTGTCCTTTATATTTCTCAGCAATGTTTAACTTCTTTTTTTTTTTGTTTTCCTGATATCTGTTCTGACAATCATTTGCATGAATAAGTCGTGTAGGTTATTTGCTGTTTTCTTCTGTCCCTCGAACCTTCTATATGTCCTGTGGGCGTCAAATTTTCTAAACCCTCCCTACTCATAATTTAACCAACAAATCTGAACAGTTGATTTCTGATTATAATTAAAAGTGGCATATTTCTTTTCTTTTTACATAAAATTTCGTCGTTGCTCACGTAATCTATTCATGGTAATCTCAGCATCCTTCTGTAGAACCCCATTTCTGCTGCTTCAAGCCCTTTCATTCACTGCCATATATTATGTAACGGTTCTGAAGTCTTCTTATTTTGTGATCAAAACGATATAGGCAAATCAATATAAAGCAAAATTCCAGTACTCGTTTCTTGGATTCTAACGAGATTTTCCTGCTTCCTGATACTCTGCTTAGCTTTTGAAAGGCATCTTTCCCTATCCTGATACACTTTCCGATTTCGGTGATGCATGATCCGTCCTATGTTAAAGCAATCTAGTTAAAAGAAAAATGTAAAAAACATTAGAAAAACTGAAAAAAAATTCTTTCAATGTTTCAAACATCCAGCACAATAGAGAGACTCACACACACACACACACACACACACACACACACACACACACACACACATATATATATATATATATATATATATATATATACAAACACTGATATTCATATAGGATAGCGGCTTGGATTGAGGAATCGCAGAGCCCAGTTCGAATTCCAGTCGAATTCACTTACGTGCTAATACCCTTGGGAAAGGTATGTATCCTCTTCATCTCCCTCCAGCTATGGGTAAAATAGCAGGACAGACTGGGTTCTATAGCCTTGGGTGGCAACTGGTCTAGGAGAAGGACAACTCTGAATTCAAAACCTGCGGAGGGTCGTTTGGGAACCTTGTGGCATGCATTCGGTGCACCAGGTTTCTGTATTCGTCCCTCCAAAAAGTGTGGCTGGTCCTGCACGAGGCCATCACCACTATAATCAAATCTCATGTGCCGGTGTCGGGATGTCGGTTTCCTCGGGACTTATCGGCCTGACCCTCATACGTCGAACGCGACGGGAAAGTCGATTATATATATATATTCTCTTGTATGGATATTTGTTTGAAACTCTGTTTTGCACGCATTTGCGATCATCAAGCAAACTATTATCCATAAAACTTAATATGTTAGATTTATCACAGACATTGACCACATTCGGCTAATTATCGTGCATATATATATATATATATATATATATATATATATATATATATATGCATTGTGTGTGTGTGGAATATATATATATATATATATATATATATATATATATATATATATATATATATATATATATATGCGTGCATGTCTGTGCGTGTGTGTGTGTGTGTAATGGACACACCCGTTGTTTTCAATGATGAGTATCCGACAACCTCATTCAGTTTTTATGTTTGTGTCGGATATGACACTTTAATCCCTCTAGTGACCTGCACACAATCCGCATATTGTGTAACAGTAAGTATCTCGGGACACAGATACATTTGCTGACACCTTTCGCCGTTGACTTAAGTTTTTTAGCTGGTCATGACTCTTTTTAAAATTTCTGAAATCACTTTGACGCAAATATCTCCAGTTTCAACTATCCAGGTCAACACGGTCGAAAAGGTTACGTTTTAGTTTGTCTTTATAACTGAGCCACGTATGTTCAACATTCTGTTGTCCAATGTCAATATGGCTATACATGCGGACCTTAGGTATTCTGTCGTAACTGATCCTTGCAACTTGACCAGCCTAGCAAAGTTATGACTGCAACAGGGAGGCCGCATCTACCTCAAACAAATTTTATACACACCGTCTATACATAGGTAAATAAGACGTAAAATGTCTTCTTCAGCTGGAATTGTTATACAATTCAACAAGCATTGGCTTACTAATATACATGGAAACAAAAAATGACTGGGTGATACAATTAGTCAACCAACACGAGAACAAAAAATAATTTTCAATCAAGAAAGAAGGTTGTAAATACACAGGTGGTTTACATCACGAAGACTATGTTGAAAATCAAAACGGAAACCAAGAACCAACTGTTCAGCAAAAATTATGAAAAAGTAAGCAAAGGATAAATCTACTGAACAGATGAAACAACGCTAGAAAGACAAACGTCTGCTTGGCCGCTACACAGAACGTGCTAAAGCCGATTTTGATAAAGTTAACAATCATCGATTGTTGGAAGCATCTGGATTAAAGTTTAAAACGAAGCCTTTATTTTGCAGCACAAGATCAGAGTCTTTCCATTAGAAACTTCCAGACAAATTTCATACATATTAGCGTGGAACGAAAATGCAGGTTCTGTGACAAATACAAGGAAACTATAGGCTATCTGATCTTTGCGCCAAATGAATATAAACATTGTCACAATAGAGTGGAACAGTCTTTACACTTGTGACACCATTTACCAGGACGAAAAGAAATAAAGGAAAAAGAGAAAGGAAAGAAAGGAAAAGAGAGTCGAGATTTAATCTTAGATGATAAAAGAAGCCACCCACGACCTTGGACATTGACAATGTTATTTTGATAAGTAGCAAATGGCGAAAGGTTTCATTACTATTGCAGAAAAATTCTAAATGGATAAGAAAATCGACTATGTTCTGGTGGCGAACTTGTGTTATCGAGGATAGATAACAGCTGCTTAATGCTGGCGAACATCTAATTCGCAAACCACAGACCGGCTAGCTAAAAGAACTCCAATTGACAATGTTACTTTAATAATTGACAAAAAACAGGTGAAATACAGGGCTTTGGATAGAAAAGAAAAATTAACTGTGTCAGAGGAGGCAAACAATATTGTCGGGAAAGGATTTAATAGGTCGTCTGATAAACTGCACACGAAGCCAACCCTGAGTAACGACTTGGCCGTTTTTGACATGACATCTATAGGTGTTAGAATTCGGTTGTGATAACAAAACTATGTTATCAGAAATTGGCACCAAGAATGACTAGAACAATGGAACTCTTTTTCGAGACGAAGGTCGACTGTGTTTTGCTGGACGACCACCCATTCTGATAATTGGCGAAAATCTGACTGACGAAGTCCAGATGAGAAATGAGGTTATCACACCACTGGTCGCATTGTTCTGTTCGCGGCCAGAGAAGATGAGAGCTGCGATTAAGGAAAGAAAAGGAAAAGAAAAAGATAATTTTTTTTTGAGCAAGATATATTTAATTTTCTTCCTAAAATAAAGCCAGCTGAATCACACACACCCGGCTGGACGCGATTGGCCGAATGATAACGAGGGCCAGGCGGAGGTGATCACGTGACGCAGGGAGGGAAGCTGCCGCCGCCCATTTAGAGGATAGGTATGAGAAGTTGCTACGAGGAAGTGGGGAAAACCGTTGACGCCCCTCTGAAATATGGTGAGATATTTATTTGAGAATAAGAGAAGGTGGGAGTAATAAAAGACTTCCAAAAATGGAAAGGAGTGGAAAATTCTTAACCAAAAATAAAAGAAGTGGATATGGATTTAGAATTATCGAGGAACCGACGGCCCCGACAAACCCACCTCGGTTTGGTCGGCGTCCATACAAGCAAAGTCGCAGCGAGCGAAAATCAGAGTTTCCCGGAGAGTTCAGCAGAGAAGAGTGTTCAGTTGAATCAGGCCTCGCATCAGCTGACTAAGATTCGCGCAACCTCCGAACTCATCTTCAATCCAAGAACAAATTATTTTGACGAGCGACTTAGATCAATACCACCAAAATAAGTTTTTCGACTTTCGCCTGAAGACACACCAAGAATCAATTTCTTAAAGAACAGACAACTTAAAGTGTTAAAACTCGCCTAACAAAAAAAACAAAAAAACAACGTGTCACAATCCATATAGCGGGTCGGGAGATAGACGCAGTCCTATGTATCCAGCAACTAGATATAAAGTATTCTTATTTTTTTTTTTGATACCTTGAACTTTTGAGTTATCATTTTATTTTCTTTTATGCATATTTGTGCGATATCACCCTCGTTTGAACTCAATTTGTATTACGGCCCCAACTACTGATTGATTTCGTCGGCCTAAGATCAATTCACAACCTGGGTAGGCAGACTGGAGATCAACGCAGTTACTTTGGTAACCAGACGTTGGAAGCGAGTTGGGAACGACGAGGCTGATATCGAATCTTACCAGATTCCCATCCGAATCACCAAAAGGTTAGAACGTCACATTTGGGTGCCGCGACCGATACCAAGCAAGTTGGTCGTCACAGGACGGGACAACACGACTGACAGGTGGACGTCACGTTTGGAGCGGCGACACCCGAACGAAGCAGCGAGGGGCGGAGAAGGCCGAGCTGAGGGACGTCACACACTGGATAATGTGCAAACATTCTTTTAATAAACACTGGCATGAACATCATCCGGCACTGGTTACAGAAATAGAAGACATCACAATTCTATGAGATTACACCATCTTTAAAGGCAAATTGAAGCTACTTTGAAGCTAATAGACGGACATAATTGTCAAAAACCGAAAAAAAAAATGTCCTACTATTTGATATGTCCTTCTCAATGGATTGTAACATAACACCCAAGAAATTTGAAAAAATATCGATGTATAAAAACCTGGAAATCGAAACAGAAAATATGTGGAAATTAAAAACAAGAATAGTCCCAGTCATAGTAGGAGCGCTTGGACTAATATAAAAAAGGAACTCAACAATACATTGAAAAAATCCCTGGATATCTCGGTATAAGGGAACTACAAAAATGTCTTTTTTTAAGTACAGCCCAAACACTAAGAAATATGTCTATGTAACGATAATGACGGTATTAGAAAAAGAAATCAAGTAATGTAGCCATAAAAACACAGCACTACCTGCATTAGGTCTTCACGCAGACTTGGCAGGTAGTGTGACCATGGCAGAAAGAGAATAATAAGAATAAAAATAAATAAATACACAAATGAATAAATATGAAGAAAGCGACGTGAATATTTCACGGATTTGCAATTATTTTTTTCCTATAAGATCCGACCAACTTACTGCATACATAATTTTGCAACACTCACTACACATATATCAAGCATTTAAATGTTCACATATTGCGAAACAATGGCCGTCAGATTGGAGTAAAACTTCTATTTCAATATCTTTCTTTTCAGAATTAGTATTATGTTTTAATCTGGAATTAGGCTATCACATATATGAAATAATTCTACTTTTTCAAATTAACTTAAAAATTATCAATAGAATCATGACAGCAAAGAAATGGGATTTATAACAATATTTTATTTTTTCTCTTCTTGGTAATCCGATATTCTACTTCTAACATAAGAAAGTGATGTCTAAACTATTTACATTATTCAGCTTATTGTCCTCATCTTTGTTGCCATATTCAGAAAGTTTCGGCCGTTGTAATCTCCTGCCTTCAGTAACTGTCTATATCGCTGAGATGAGGTAATATGATTACTTGCATTATTTACATTATTCGGGCTGTTATCCTCATATTCATTGCCATATTCACAAAGTTTCGGCCGTTTTACTCTCCGACATTCAATATCTGTCTTTATCTCTGATATGAGGTATTATGATTATTTGTATTATTTAAATTATTCAGACTGTTATCCTCATCTTCCTTATAATATTCACAACGTTTCGACTGTTTACGCCCCGGCCTTAAATATCTGTCTATATCACTGAGATGAGGTATTATGATTACTTGCATTATTTACATTGTTCGGACTGTTATCCTCATCTTCCTTGCCATATTAACAACGTTTCGACCGTTGTACGCCCAGGCCTTCAATATCTGTCTATATCTCTGATATGAGGTATTATGATAACTTGTATTATTTAAATAATTCGGACAGTTATCCTCATCTTCATTGTCATATTCACAACGTTTCGGCCGTTGTACGCTCCGCCCTCTTAAGGTGATTGGAATTTAGATCGAACCCTATTATTCGTCCACCGGGCTAGATTCTTCTAATTCCACGTTCCATGCCTCTTCCGGATGTCTTCAACTGCATGAATGTATAAAGTTGCATTATGTCACCTTTTTGTTTGAATATATAAAGCCATCTCTGATTATCACGATAGTTGTTCTAAACTCCTTGTAAGTTATTCAGTTTATAAAGACGGACACATTGCAATACGAACAACAAAGATGAAGACAATAATTCAAACATGAATATTGAATAAAATAATATAAAATATTTCGTTACTAATAAGTAAATATTGGTATTCTTATATTTGAATGTATAACTGTCTATATCTTTGAGATTATGTATTATTATTTACATTATTCGGACTGTTATCCTGATCTTCATTGCCATATTCACAACGTTTCGGTCGCTCTACTCACTGACCTACAATATTTTGTCTATATCTCTGAGATGAGGTATTATTATTACTTGTATTATTTACATTATTCAGACTTTTATCCTTAATTTCATTGCCATATTTACAAAGTTTCCGCCGTTGTACGCTCCGGCCTTCAATATCCGTCTATATCTCTGAGGTGAGGTATTACGATTACTTGAATTATTTACATTATTTGGACTGTTATCCTCATCTCCATTAACCTATTCACAACGTTTCGAATGTTGTACGCTCCAGCCTTCAATATCTGTGTATATCTCTGAGATGAGGAATTATGATAACTTGTATTATTTACGTTATTCGGAGTGATATCCTCAACCTCATTGCCATATTCACAACTTTTCGGACGTTGTACGCTCCGGCCTTCAATAGCTGTTTATATCTCTGAGATGAGGGATTATGATTACTTGTATTATTTATATTATTTCGACTGATATCCTCAAGCTTAGTAAGATGTGCGGATGGTGTAATGGATAACTCCTTGAAAATTGGAGAGCGGAGTTTCAATTCTAGACGTGTTTCTTATAGTCACTTACGCATAAATACATTTTGTAAAGGCATGTATCAAACTTTTCACCAACAAATATGGCTCGGATGGTAGGATTGGTATCATTAAATCATTATTATAAACTCCCAAAATGTCTCCGTCCTGGGTGTGACAATAAACTACATCAGCATACTGGTTAAGACGATAAACTACATCTGCCAGCGAGGCCTTTGATCAGGAGGTTTTGAGCAGCATAGAACCATCTCTTAATTGATAGTGTTCCTAGGTCCACCCTGGCCCGAGGTGATAGTACCTGTTAGATTTCCAGCTATGGGCAAATAGTTAATCCCCAAACTGAGGTCAAAACACTATATATAAAACTAGGTGTTAATATCAGCAAAACATTTTTATAAAAAATTATTACCAGAAATAAATTTTTGAAGTAAAAATTATTACCAGAAATATATTATTACCAGCAATATTTCTATGGAAAAAAAAAAATTACCAGCAATACATTTTTGGATCAGATATTACCAAAAATACTAAAGGAAATTCTTGTCGGCATTAAATAACCCATTAAGATTGATATGCTGTAACCCAAACCAAATCAAAGCAAGAAAAAATGTCTTAGCTTTAAAAATATTTTCCGACTCTTAATAACCTGAAAAATGTTGATAAACCATAAAAAAGATCAATCGATCGATATAAATTGCTCTATAAATATACGTATATATTTTTATAATATCCTCTACAGATTGACAATCCCCACTTTGGTAGTTGAGATCATAGATAAACATAGCGTGTAGTTATTTTTGGATTGTTAAGGAAATAGTAGTTGTTTCCTACGCAAGCCCGCAGGATTACACATAATAGGTAACCTTATTTATAGTCGCGATTCTCTGCTGTCTATGCAGAATATATATTACAGGACGTGTCACTACATTTTCTTGTTGATTAAAATATAAATAATTTCTTAAAGTGTTTTATGTGATCACTTGTTCAGTAGAATTTATGTTCGTCAACGCCATAAAGTACATTAACATCAATCAGCACACAACTGGTCTGACTTCGTATCACTAAATGTTGAAACTTGACTAATGCATGGAATAATAATGCAACACAAAATGTACTTAGAACAAAATGTATTGAAACAAGAAAGTGTACACAATATTTACATATAATCTTTTTGTATATTCCTGGTAAGACCATTCCTGGAGAATGTGTTGACTGAGTCGCAGTCGGGCAGAGTCTCTGGTTGAATCTCTTGATTCCTCCCTCTCTTCCCGGTACCGACCATATTTATATGGTCGGTACTCCACTATTCAAATTAGGTGGATCCTACCATAACACTAAATTAATATATATTTACAGAAAACATGTCGACTAGGGAAAATATAAACTCTGTGCATGGAGAATTTGTCCTTATCTTATAGGTGTAAAATTTCGAGACCGGAAATTTATGGGATTGCGTAAGTTATCACAATGACATGACACAATATCTGTCGATATATCTGAGATGAGGTATTATACACATTATTTACATTATTCGGAATATTGTCCTCAACTTTGTCGCCATATTTATTACAACGTTTCGGCCGTTGTAGGCTTCGGCCTTCTTCAGGTGTTTGGGATGTCGAACTGAACCATTTATTTCGCTTACTGGGGTAGACTGTTCTAGCTCCACGTGCCATGTTTAATGGATGTGAGTTATCAATTATTTTCCTGATGTTTAAGGAATCAGCACATATGCTAGGCCACAAAAATCTCATGAGATGACCACGCATAGAAATGGATAGAATATGTGAACCAGTAATAAGGAGCGCCAGAGAAAAGTGATAATAACAACAGCAGTTGCAATATGAGCTCTGGTAAAAACATGATGATAACAGCAAAAATTGCAATATGAGCACCGGTAAGAAAGGTTGCTGAAGTTATTGGGTTTATGAGGACACATGGCACAGTGAATAAAGACGTTGGTTAGATCCAGTGACAAGACCCAAAGAGTGTGAGTAGAATGCCCGGTTATAACTTGGAGAGGGAAATTAACAGGAGATAACTAATAACTGACATCCATTAAACATGGCACGTGGAACTAGAACAGTCTACCATAGTGAGAGGAATAAAGGGCTCAGTTCGACATTCCAACCAACTGAAGAAGGAAGGAGCGTACAACGGCCGAAACGTTGTAATAAATATGGCAACAAAAACGAGGACAATAGTCCGAATAATGTAAATAGTGTACATGACACAATATTGGATACGACGTGTCTGAATTGTTTGATAGCCCTTTTAACTAAAATTGCGTAATCATATATCATTGGCTCCTATCCTTTTCCATCAAAATGTAAATGTACATTATTTTTTTTAATAGCTGGAAAATGTTCTTGAAATGAGAGTGGTGTTTCTTTTCGCTTTTCCTGTTGTTTTTGTTACGTTGTTCTTCGAATAGGAATCATACCATCTGTCACATATTCTGGGGTAGAAGTTATGTATGCCATCAAACACCCTCAGAAATGACTAAATTACCATTTATATACAACACTTGACTTTGATGTGTAAAATGTCTTCAAGACAATGAAGGAGGCAAATTATTTATTTTCTTTAAGATTCACATGAAACAGTCGTTTCTTCTGTTTTCATCGAATTTGTTTTACCCAGTTTAGCCAACAATCGGTCAAACAAAAATCATCCTGGGAATAACGACAGCAAGCCACTGATTGGTATATTGGAGGTAAAATAAAGCACAGAACCATTTCTTAAATGCTTCCTAACCTGCAGTGGTAGTACCTTTTAGGATCCCATCTATGAACAATTAGTGAATAAACAATCAGAAATCAACAGTTTATTCTTATAACAAAATGGTCAAAATACATTTTTATAGAAAAATGGCGATCAATGAAACATTAAAACATATCAAAACACATTTTTATAGTACAATTGTCAACAACATATTTTATATATCTGAAAAACATACCTTTACGCTAAGTGGCTAAAATTATGTATAACATATCAGTAGTTGAATTTACTTAGAAAAGATTAAAATTTCATTAATGAATAACCCATAGAATTTGATAAGCACCTAAACAAAATCAAGGAATCCACAATAGCTTATTATACAAAAATAGCCAACAATACCGATTAATAGTAAAATTACCGAAAAAACATATTTATAGTTAAATTAACAATTATGCTTATTCAAAGCAAAATTACTAATAATATATTTCATCTGTAGCCAAAGCCATACAATTGTGTTCAAAATATACTTATTTGAAGACATAAAATTGGGTGTAAAATATGTAGATTTTGGCACTAAATAACGTAGAGTTGGCTACCCCTTTATACAAAATCAAACAAACAAACAACGTAAAAATAACTTTATTATGACATTAATCCATACAATATCCGACATTTTAATTAAATCAAACCCTATTCCTAAATAATACTTCAACGATTCTACAATAGAAAACAGATATATTACCGCCTCTAGTGATTATTTCCTAATTATATGTACAAAAGCTAAGTATCATCTACCATGTATACAAATG
This sequence comes from Acanthosepion pharaonis, assembly GCA_903632075.3. NCBI lineage: Eukaryota > Metazoa > Mollusca > Cephalopoda > Sepiida > Sepiidae > Acanthosepion > Acanthosepion pharaonis. The sequence continues at coordinate 462,896 of CAHIKZ030004925.1, forward strand.
TGAAAGTAGAATAACATATATCATATGTTTATTAGTTCAATGCTCACAAGAAAATTAAATTTTGGCAATAAATGATCCATGAGACATCGATATGCCTTTAAGCAAATCAGTCTACGAAAAATATATTTTGAATGACATTTTGGTTTTGAAAACTGTTTATTACTTAGAAGGTGACATTTTGTAAACGGTTTATTATTTAGGAGGTGACATTTTGTAAACGGTTTATTACTTAGGTGGTGACATTTTATAAACTATTTATGACTTAGGAATTGACATTTTGTTGTTTATTACTTAGGAGGTGACATTAGGAAGTGACATTTTGTAAATTGTTAATTACTTAAGAGGTGACATTGTGTAAACTGTTTATTATTTAGGAAGTGACATTTTGTAAATTGTTAATTACTTAGGAGGTGACATTTTAAAAATTGTTTGTAAACTGTTTATTATTTAGGAGGTCATATTTTGTTAACTGTTCATTATTTAGGAGGTGACATATTGTAAACAGTTTTTTTTATTTAGGAGATGACATTTTCAAAGAATGTCATGCATTTGTATTTTCACATATTGGTCTTTGCATCGCGCAGATAATCATCGAATATTCTCGTAGCCATTTTGTCGGTTTTCATTAGGATTCCTCATCATTCACAATCTGAATAATTCCCTTAATTAATTAACTGATTTTACATCAAAGATTTAAGGTTCCCCCGAAGAAAACAAATTTCGAAAATAGAATCGTTCAGAATAATTGGTTATCGAATTCCCTAATTAACTGATTCAATTAATTGTCAACCCCAAATAGATTCTGTGAAATAATAATAAGAAGATTACTCAAGCTATGAATGCTAATCTTGTCCGGAAGAATATCTACTTCCGACTAGATTAAGACAAGTTCAGGTTTTGTGGAAAGTATATGGAAGTTAATGCCCATGTAATTAGAGCTTTTGGGTATTTTTTTAAATGATTATGCAGAAATAATACAAGTGTCACCGTGTTGAACTAGACCTCTTGCCTGCATTGGTGCCGATATGAGATGTGTTGACTTCAAGTCGGCAGGAAATGATGCGACACAAGCGAGCGAAAGTAAATTCAGACGGAGGATATTACTTCATGGACAGTTTGAGAGGGACACCAACGCCAATATGTATAGTCTACCCAGACCATGCTCTAAATCCTAATTCTCTTTATATTTTTCGTTCGGTTGGCAAGGTTGAAGTTTATAAGTAGCAAATTCGACCTTGCCAACCTCTTTGAACGATCTTTTGTAGCCGAGAGGTTAGGCACGTCAAGCTAAATGACGGTTCCGTATAGGATGCAGGTTCGAATCCTGTCAAAGGACGAATATTTTCTATGAAAATTTCTCGGAAATTCAGGCCGGTAAATGTTATTTAATACTGTTTATTATAAACAGAGCATTTACTTAAATACTTGTATCTATAAAAGAATGTTAAACATAAAAATTTATTTATATATATATATATATATATATATATATATATATATATATAGGGTAGTTTTCATTTACAGCAGTATACGCAAGAATAAATATTATTCGTAATTATGCTTAAATGATGTTGACCTAATTCTGCTATTATTATTATCTCGCTGATACAACGTAACTGTGTCGTACTTCGATCTCCTCCTTCCTTGTTAGTTGAACTGAAAGGAATGCCATATTCTCTAGCAAGGAATGATAATGACGTTAGAGATGCATGTACAAAAATTGGCATCGTTATTTACAATATATTCCTTGTGATGCCAGCCATTTTGCCGTAGAAAGTTGATGTTCTATTGTCCTTGTCAAAAAATCAAGAAATCACAGACTTACAAGAACATATATATATATATATATATATATATATATATATATATATATATATATGTGTGTGTGTGTGTGTGTGTGTGTGTGTGTGTGTGTGTGTTTACAAATTCACATATATACGCACATATCCCCAGCAATTACAGGTTGCGAGGTAAGTATCACGAACTGGTTGCGGTGAAGAAAATATGACTTTTATGACGGAATGCTAATGTTGAAAGGAAAAAAAAAAAAAGTAAAGAAGGCGGTTGGCATCGTAGCAAAACGTGACTTTAAACATAGACAACGACCAAAATGCTAAAACAAAAAGAATAATATGAAAGAAAAATGCACACTCAAAACAAATAATGTACCCATTTATGCAATAGTACCGTTAAATTGAAAATGTCATGCAACGAAGGCGAAAAATGCATGCATTAGAACACTCGTAGTAGCAAATAGACATACGCATTTGGCGTAAAGGTTATTAGCGCGAGATTTTGATTTCGCGTGCCGATTTCAAATCTCGGTATTTCTTGGCGTTAAGTTCATGTTGATGTCTTATTAAACGGCATGAAACAGTCCATTTCCACTTCCTGCCCAAATTAACAGCATTACAGAATGAAAGGAACAGCATAGCCTTGATTGACAGCCAGTCTTTCTGTAGAGTGTTCGAAAGCTCACGTATAGATATAAGTTGTTTCGACCAAGTGTATATTGTAACACGGGTTTTAGCAGTAAAGCTCCGAACTTCTGGATCAAATGTATAGTGATCTTTCAACATTTTCCATTGACATAACGATAGAGTAACGAGTCTTGCGTAGTTTCGTCTGTCGGAAAAGGGTTATGGAATGGAGAAAAATTCATAAGTCTACAGAGACGACTCGAATAATGTCGGTGCAGCAAAGAAAAGGTTCGAAAGCTCCCGCGTGGATATAACAGCAATAATCCGTCTTTCCTATTACTTCTAAAGATTAAGTATCTAATTAAAAGTGATGCACAAATAGCCCGTATTTTCCCAATATGTTTAGGGCTGTATCGTACATACGTGTTCACGTGAGATTTGCTGGGGAACAGACATTCAAACTAAGGAGTCCTCTTGAATTGAAGTATTCATCATAATACAAATTATTTAGCTCAGTATTGGTTCGATATTTTCATCTAGGTTTTCGAAGTATCGAAAGTTGCAAACCCGTTTAAACCCCGAATAGGCTGGTACCGCTAGATCAGGAAGGAGATCGATTACTAGTCAACTATATTTGTATGGTCCACTCAAAAACTGTGGTATCAACTCTGAATTTAAAACCTTCGGAATGTATCCTATTCTCACTCCCAAGAAGGCGTGTAGCTTTACAGGCAATATAGAGGAATCAATGCAGAGCAATGATCGTCTACACCCCGGAGATCTCTGACATATTCTTTTATGTGACATGTCCTTTCAGGATATAGGCGATCATGATTCTGGACCCTCAGCTGTCAATAAGTTCCTTCCCTCTGCTTCCTCCTCAAGACCACGTTCTGTCATCCAGTTGCTTAAGTCCAGCAGGTATATCACGCGTTGTGTTCCTTCGTCTCTCTTTCCCTCTGATTGCCGTGTGAGTATCAGATTATCCAGGCCTTTCTTCCTCATTATGTGTCCCAGAAACTTCAGCTGCCTCTTCCTGATATTAAGTATAAACCTCCTCCTTATTTGCAACCTCTCCAAGTTCTCATCCTCGCTCACACGCTCGGTCCATGATATCCTTAGCATCCTTGATTGGATGGCAACCTCATTAAGTATTGTATTGTATTTCCTCTAATGAGTCTATTATGGATTCTTCCACTTACTATAAAGTAGTAGGAAAGTTTAGCCTCTGGGTGAACGGTGATATAGACCGTTCATTACTGTCGCACTCTCCGCCTCGGCGGAGAGGAACCCGGACGAGGCTTTGCCGAAGGGCAAGGTTTCGTCCGGGGATGTAGACAGGCACTGAACCTGTTTACACGGGTTCAAAGGGAATGTTTTTGGCCGAGTCTATGGGCTCAGAGAACCCACAATAAATCGTTCTTGTGCCACATACGACCCACGTGGTGGGGGCGTTAAATATAATGGTGATATAGACTGAACGCTGGTCAACCGACACAAATTCCCAAGTCGTGTAACACTCTTCCGTTGTATTTACTGTTCAATACATTATTTATCTGCAACTTTCTGTTTTGGTATTCCTTAACTTGGTCACAATACTAAGAAAAGAGAAATTTTGATTCCAGTTACGATGATCGATATTATATATAACTTTTCTTTCATATAATATAAATCTTCGATCAACTCGTCTCTATTTGCAATTATGTCGGTTCATCGGTGATTAAACCTTTTACCCCACCAGGCCTTGCTGGTAAGAAGTGGATAACCACCGGTTAGTATTAAAAACAAAACTTGTGTACAGTGATCTCTGTAGCTAGTGTGGAGATGTCACGTCATCGCTGGACGTGGGGCTTTCCAAACTGAAGTCAACGGCCAAGATGTAAAGTTCTCCCCCGTTCATTAATCACTGGGCGTGTCTAGCGTTGTTTTAAACTGGAGAGGGATGCGCTCCACTCTGACTGCGTGCTCAAAACGGACGAGGCAGGAATGAATAACTTTCCGGCTTTCAACTCAAATATGTGGAGGGAACTGGTCAGTTGGTCAGTGAGCACCTGATCATAGGATTAATGATGATCATGATGATAGAACTGGAAGATATGGAGAGTTTTTATAGCTTGTCCGGAAGGTAAAATATATTTAGATAAAAATAAATATCACTCGTATTAGATAAACTCCTCTTTAAAATTACAACATAATGTCCAATATCAATAATATAATTAGAATTAAATTGTAGATCATATTAATTGTTCGGATGGGCTCTGCACTATATTAAATAAACATCATGAATTTAAACAGAGTAGTAGACTGTCGTCAAGATCTCATTAATTTAGAGCCGAGCTTGTTAGATTGAGCCGCAAGTTCTATGCTAACAGTTTCCTTACTCAAACCTCTCGCTTGTGGAACTCGATTCCGGCTAAATGCTTTTCAGTCAACTTTAATTATCAAATACTTAAATGCAATATCAGTCGCTCTCTACTGTCTCTCTAATTTCTCATTTCACTCTCCACTCATTATTATTGTATCTGTTCCAAATTCTTCTACATCCTGTAATCCCTTGTGTCTTAGTGACATTAATTCCCTACATGAAGTAATAGCGATTAAAAAATAAGAAAGAAATTAAATAATATACTAAGAGAATAGTACTATTTAGTCCATTAGTACATGACGTCAATAATTTCAGAGAGGATATTAAGTAATATTTAACATCCGTCAGTCTTAACATTTACATTAACCCCTAATATAGATTATGCAAAAAGAGCTAACATTTTTAATTTCGCGCATGAGTATTGGTTTTTTTTTTTTTTTGATTAATGAAAATACAAAATAAAATGTCATACTTTCCAGTCATCCAGTGGCTTGCTTCGTGGATTAGTTGGAGATTCGCCTCCAGCTGTGCTGGTCGAACTCTCTGCCTTTGAACAGAGAGGAACCCAGACGAGGCTATGCCGAAGGGCAGAGTCTTGTCTGGGACGGTATACAGCTACCTGATCCCGTGTATCTACGGGGAATTTTTTTGCTGAGCTTACTTGTTCGGTTTTGCTCTGCAGTATGCGCAAGAATAAATATTATTCGTAATTATGCTTAAATGATGTTGACCTAATTCTGATATTATTATTATCTCGCTGATACATCGTAACTGTGTCGTAAAAAATACTGCCCCTTTGGCGTATCCTGCCTTGCGGGGAGGTGAGGTAAATATACTTTTCAGTCATCCTTAATCTGCAAAAATTTAAATGCAATATCAATCGCTATCTACTATCTTCCTGCTTACTTCTTTCGCTTTCCACTCATCATTAATATGTCCGTTTCTAATTCGTCAACACCCTGTAAACCCCTTGTGTCTTAGTAGCTTCAATGTCTTCTATGATGTGATAACGATTAAAGTAAAAGTTAAAAGAGGCTCACATAAAATGTCTGATTTTTTTTTGTAACCATTTGCCTGTAAGAAAGGCGATAACACCACTATGACTCAAGTAATTGCTGACAGTGAAAGATATTTTGGAGACATAATAAAGAGAAAGAACAAGTTTCAGGAACCTATAAAAAGGCATTTGACGTTGCATTTAAATTTTGGGAAGTTTGTAGACGACAGAACACTAAGAAACCGGAAGATACTTTCACAGGCGAGAAAAGAAAATATTACAATAGATCATACGTTTGCATGTAGCTGGTTCAAAAATAAAATCTAGAAGTACGCTAAAATTCATGCACTCAACGAAACAGTGATGGGAACTCATTTAGAAAAGCTCTTCACGCAAGCCACCAATCTGCTACTGGCTGGCATGCCACTAGCTGTCGAGCTGCCGGCGTGTTCATCTCGGCAATGATACCACTGGCGGACCGCTATAGGCCCACTAGTGGCTGACACCATAAGACCGCTGGCTTCGCCAACGGTGGCCTGCTAGCGGGCCACAAGCATCTTGCGTGTAGGAAATTTCCATGAAAACAATTGCAGAAAAAAAAATAGAGGGAAGCCTGATAAAGACGGCGGGAAGGGACTGAAAGCGAGATGCCAGGTTAAGACCTATGATATTACGTACTTTTCTTTGAATAGCCGAAGCAACAGACTAGATATAGCAACAATATTCATTGCACAGACGAATGGTAGATATATAAAAGTGCAAGTGGTATTCTGAAAAGAAAAGATGTCTGACACGATGCATTGAACCAACATCCATAGCAGGCGAAAAAAAATTCTATTTTTGTCTTATTTTATTTATCACAACATATTTTTGTTGACGATGGTAGCGCGTCCTGGGTTTGACGATAATCATCATCCGGCAGCAAGACCTCTGACCGAGCGGTTTTGAGGACCGTGGAACCACCTCTTAATTGCTGTTGTTTCCAGATCCACCCAGATCAGGGGTGGTAGAACCTGTTAAGGTTCCAGGTATGGGCAAATAGTTAAAGCACAAACTGATGCCAAAACGTGATGAAAGTATAAAAATATATTTTAATAGTAAAAATTCCAGCATTAAATTTCTAAGAAAAGATATTACCAGCAATGCATTTTTGAAAAAAAGAAATATTACATTTTTTAAAAAAAAGACAAAATAAAAAAAAATACCAGCAATACATTTGATTCTCGAGAAAAGAATGTACATTCTATTCATACGAATTCTTATGGTGTCAGCCACTAGTGGGCCTATAGCGGTCCGCCAGTGGTATCATTGCCGAGATGAACACACCGGCAGCTCGACAGCTAGTGGCATGCCAGCCAGTAGCAGATTGGTGGCTTGCGTGAAGAGCTTTTCTAAATGAGTTCCCATCATTGTTTCGTTGAGTGCATGAATTTTAGCGTACTTCTAGAACTCCTCCTAAACATTCTTGTCGGCTTTAAATAACCCATTCAGGTGTTGATATACAGTAAAGCAAAATATTCCAAACCAAATCAAACTGAAGATAGCAGCAATTATCGCCAATAATAAGTCAGACGTTACCAATGACATTCGAACTTATGTACAGTTTATAATTTCCAGGCGTAGGCATGAAAGATTACGACTGTCTGGCGATCACGCATTCATCAGATAATCATCATCAGTGAAACAGAGGACCGGACATTTTATTCCCGTGTCGGCTAACCCAAGCTGCCATAATAAGGCTAGTTGATGAATGCATATATAATATACTCACCAACGAAAATCCCCGAAGAGGAAATATCCATAGATATCGGGGACTATGGAGTCACTGAATGGGCGCAAATTATTACAATGTTGCGCGATACAATGTCAGCGCTCAATGACATGTTTAGGCGGATATGACATTACTTGAACCGATCCATCAAACTCATACAAATGAACCTTGAGTCATTGATGTACAACACAAGTTGCTAATCCTTTAGATTCAATTTATCGATCCCTTCGAGCGCAGGTGAGTATTGTGTTAAAAATGTCATCCTGGCGGGAATTCCTCGCCTATATCTATGGAATCTAAAGAATATTGAAATGACCAACTTGTTATGTATATCGGAGTTCAGGTAGTCAATCTGTATTTTATTTGAGCCAGTGGTATCGTAGACAATTCCAGCCAGATTTCTCTGGTCACGCTTATTCAAGATACGCACTTTGCACTATACGCTGAAATATATTAACCGTCACTATGAATATGATAGTGAGAACTCGCTATAACGCCATGTTCGAATTTTGTTAATTCATGTCAACTTGGCACGAGCTGTCTGCCCGATGTTAACACACCAAATGTCAGATCACGACTGGTTCGCCTGATGTCAGATATCAACTGATATAAGTCTGGGCAATAACATGCCATAAAGATACATCTGCGAAAACTAACATTAATTTTACATATGGCGACTCCATTACTGTTGTTACGTCAGTGTAGTCTAAACATCAGATAATGTAGTAATTAGTATTTTAACGCTAAACTTAGTCAACACAGCAAATATATAGTGTAATCGCTTTGGGCTACCAGTGCAGACTAAAATAAAAAAAAACAAAAAACAAGTAAACAAATTAATTAAATAATTAGTTTTTGCAATTTAATATATTTTTCTTCATTTTTAGCCGAGAAACAAACATATTAATTGTCTATATTGACCCAATAGATAGGTGTGGCAAAAAGAGGTGTCTCATCAAAGAATCTATAACAAATAATTTCTTTAAATAAATAAATATATTTATTCTATATAAATTATATTGAAGCATTCGTACCCCGAGAAATATTCAATTCCGTTTTCCCGCGAAAAGAAAAAAATGGTATTTTTCTGCAAATCCCTTATTATTCAAAATTATACCAGAAGTAAAGTAACAGTCTTTTACTCCCCCTGCATCCATAAATAATTCTTTTTATGAAAGGGAATAATAAAATGAGGCGTGTTCCAAAAGTATCCGAATTTTGGGCATAGCAAAAATAATTTTTGTATATTTCGCAAATGTTATTTAATCACCTTCAAAATACAGCACTTGGGAGTTCACAAAATTCTCCCAGAGATTCTGCCACTTCTGGGAACACCTATGAAACGCTTGTAAGATGATAAACATTTATGCGGATCAAGAAAGGATCCCCAGACGAGGCTCTGTCCAAAGACAAAGTCTCGTCCAAAGACAGGAACCCTACCCAGTCTTATACGGGGTCTACAGGGAAACCCCACTTTAAATTCGGCCTTGTGTCACATCTGACCGCGTGGAGCTTTTGGCACTGCAATTGAAAATTCATTATGGAATTCGCTTGACTCACTTCTAGCAGTTGACTACATATTTTACGCGCCGCTAGCGAATCGTATATGTGTTGTTCATATCCTAAGTATTATTGTTCATTACCAACCTTCGTGGGATTTTTCCATTCAGTAACGCTCCCTAGGTTACAACATTTTGGTGACGAGGATTAGCCACTAATTACAATATTGTGGTGACAAGGATTAGCCAAAATGACACTTTTACATTGATGTGCGGTTGTGCAATGGATAGTGCCTCAGATGGAAAACGTGAACCATCGAGTTCGTATTGCAGTCACATTAAATTGCTAGCAAATACTATTTGGAATGGTATAAATCCATCTCTCTTCTCCCTCAACATACGGGTAAAATTGTAGGACGTGTATCTGAAAAAAAATAATTATCCTCAAAAGAATGTTTATACAATATTCACTCGTAGAAAAATGCTATTCTTAAAACAATGTTTCATCTTTAAATAACACAAAAGTTTGATAAGCCATAAAAATCAAGTACATATATTTGCGTCTATAAAAGTTCATTTGGTTCGGGAATACGTGAATATTAGTCGCTTATGTAGGAGTATATGCATTGTGGGATCGGTAAATTGTCACCATTTTATATTTTTAATTTCGTGCATCCTCCATGTTTGTTTTGGCTTTTGTCGGACGCACAAGTTAGGAAGATCAGTTCGGCATAGTCTGTGAGAAAAAGAGTACAATGACACAATTCACTCCGCCAGATATTTGGAAACGGCGTAAACACCGGAAGCTCCAATTGGATTTCAAATTTTTGGGGTCTCAATCCGTGGACAGTGCAAAGGATTCGGAAAAAGTTGGATTAATCTAATAGTGATTATGAAGGTACGGTAGCTCGGAAACCCACTCTGATGATTGTAAGAAGAAGAAAACTTCAGAACTTGTTGATGAGGCCCTCAGACTGAAAACGGAGGCCTATATGAAGTGACTTGAAGACATAGTGCTTGGTTAAGAGGGTATCTACTGGAAGACTTTATATCTGACAATAGGATAATGCAACACAAGTAGGAGAACACAGTCATCGCTTTGAGATAATTTCAGCCCTTGCATCTGGCTACCAAACACAACTGACTGCAACCATCTTGCTTATTATGAGTCGGGCGGAGTTGAACGAGAGATCTTCAAAACTTGTAATACCAAAGATGAACTGAAGGCAAGGATTATGTTAGCATTCACCAACTTAAGCAAAGTGACCGTACAGAAGAGATGAAGAGGATTCCGAAAACATTTGGAGTCCGTGGTTGAAGACAATAGCGATTTTACTGAATAAATCTACTCTTTTTTTTAGTTCAAGTGATTTTGTGTAATTTTGTTAAGTATATCTGTTACAATGAGATGTCAGTGTTATTTGCCTTATTGCATAATTTAGATGACAATATATCCATCACACCCTGTAAGAATTTGGTTTGACAATAATTAAATGATGGACGTTTGTAATTGTTTATAACCGTTTATTTGATATGGGAATATATAATTATTATTCATTTATTAAAGAGTTTATAAAACTTGGTTTGAGAATAAGATATATGAACAATGATCGTTGTATTTGAGTCTATAATTACTTACTTGCTTCTGGGGTCTTGTATTCGTTCAATTTAGAATCATGTAATAGATATTTTGCACATTTTGTAAGGATTAAATTAACCTCATTCACGGATGTAGACAGTGTATTACAGATTCCATCAAAAGAGATACTAAATCATGTGATTAGTATCAACCACATCAGCAGAAGTTTTAGGGCAAACTTCACATAATAAACTTGTTGGGCTACATAATTATTGATCCTCTTTATAAATGTAAAATCAACATCATCTAGCAAGTGCTCGAAGAAAGAAGACATGATAAACCAAAATAGAAATTATGATCTGGAATTCGAATGGACATCCCTTAAATCTATCATAAACATTCAGGATGTTGAATTATTAAAAACTACACACTTCAAAAGCCTTTGTTTATGGATCCGTTATAACAAATTTAGTAAAGGAGATAAGTATAATGTAAACATAATAGTCTGCATCAGAGGTCGTTTTGCGCCGCACCACACATTGCTACGAAACGAAAACAGTTACCTTTTCTTAAATAGGCTACTCAGATAGCCACTTTCATATGGATGTCATGCATGGTGCCAAACGCGTTCGGGATTGTCTAAAATCTCTGGTATATACAAACGCTTTCTCAGATTAATGGTTAAAATAGCTTACAGCGTGAAGCTATGTGAGTTTTGCTGAAGACGCTTCTTCTCCGAAACTTGTGGACTGGCGCTACAGAATCACGAACCCATTACTTTCAACAGCGACAACAACTAAAATAGATATCGCTTGCAATTCAAGATATTGGCATTCCATACTACTTCAAACAAAAGTTTATGAAGGAAAAGATCATCAATACGGGGGCTGTAAAAACGGCCACTGTAACTGAATATATCCGTTGTAACAGCCAAATTGTTCAATTGTTTGATTAAGGTCTGTAACTTTGTATCTTAGAAAATGATTAAAGATATCATAGTGGAATTCTCCGAGGTTTTGTATCACTATTGGACTATACTTTCATGAATAAAAATGTATAATTACTCACCAAGCTTAAGAGAAGAATCGTGATGAAATGGATCATGAACGAAAATGACGTGTTCATTTCATAATTAATCATAGCTCAGGATTGGAAGCTCATGAAGTATTGACGATTCAACACACACTCACACATTTTTTTTATTTTGTTTCACCTTTGAAAGTGAAGTCTGAAGGTCTAGAGAAAAATAAAATTCTTTGGTGAAATAAATTATAACAAACGGAGCCTTAAAGTGGTTTATTTTCTTTAACTTAAATTATATATATATATATATATATATATATATATATATATATATATATATATATATATATATATATATAACTTGAATTTAGTGTATTGGGGCAGCAGATCATTATTTAAACATATACTATTAAATGCAGCAGACAATAAATGTCTATTATATCTGATCATAAGCCGTTTGAATTTTTGAATGTTTGCTTTACATTCGGGTGAAAATGAAGACAAAAATTGGACAATATTTGGATTTATTTTATTAAGTTGATCGTAAGATTTCGGCTCATATGACCCCTCATCAGAGCGAGCGTCTGGAGTAAGGATTGTCAAGCCGCCCTAGTAAACGGGTATCCTCGTATATGATTCGCCGTCTATTATTATATATATATACAACCCCTACATGGTGACATATTTAGGCTGGAGCCCACCATTACTTACTTTTCTGCATTGAAAGATTAAAAAAACACACACACATTTTCATGTTTTTTTTTTTCGTGCGGAATTACTCCCACCCTTTTCCAATAGACGAAAATTCGCTAGCCTCTCACTTGTCAATCGAAATTCCCAGGGTTAATGTTGGAAGAATCTCCATTAATTGATACCACCGGTTTATAAATTTACTGCTGATACTCGCCATGCCATATACACACGATCAAGGAAAACACAAGGACATTTCCTGGCGCAGACATCGGCAGAGATCATGATCTTGTGATAATGACTTTTAAATTAAGACTGAAAATTAACCGCTGTTCAAAGAAATCCCCCATCCGCTTCCACCTTGAGAAACCAAAACACCCTGAAGGCACTCAACTTTTCTAGACCAAAGTTCCCAGAAATAACAGTGATTTAGTCACTTTTGCAGATCACGTTAAAGAAGTGTTACTCACAACAGCTGAAGAAGTTTTGGGCAGACACCGAAGGAAAATCCAACCGTGGGTCACGAACGAAATCTAGGATTTGTGCGATAAGAGGAGAGAACGGAGAGGAAAGAAGCCCTCAATTGACGAGGACTATAACCAATATCAGGAGGTACACAGTGACTTAAATAGAAAAATTCGGGCAGCTAAATAGGAGAGGATAGAATATAAGTACTAAAACAATGAATAAAAAATAATAAACATACCTAAGGTCACCAAGACTAGCCAACAGAAAGCAACGTGAGGAGGTTTTCCATAGAGGACCGCGATATGTCAAACTGGAGAAAAATGATGTGGTTGGAAAGCATTAGAAGGAACGACAGTCTGTGCAAGACCATCATGCAAGGCACCGTTGATGGTAGAGTTAGGAGAGGACGCCAACCCAAATACTGGTTGTACAACGTAAGATAACTGACAGTTATGTCTGCATCAGAATTGCTTATGGCTGCCGTTGATACACAGTTGTGGAAAACAGTTAGTGTGACTTCTGCATTCGAATCCGCCGGACGATTAAAAAAGTCAAGGGGATTATGATGATGATGATGATGTGATATGCATAACTCCAGAAGAACTGTACATGGTTACATATTTGGAATTGACAGTTTGGTTCAATGTGTGCAACCTAATACTTTAGATAAATGATAGTTATTGAGGTTTATGTGATTTATAAATGTTGTTTTCAGTCCTGGGGTTAAATAACAGTGATGTAGACATTTTTGCAGATCATATTAAAGAAGGGTTAACTATAGCAGCTGAAGAAGTTTTGGGCAAACACCGAAGGAAAATCCAACCGTGGGTCACGAACGAAATATTGGATTTGTGTGATAAAAGAGAAGAGGAAAGAAGCACTCTAGTAGTGAGGTCCATGCCCAAATACCAGGAAGTGCACAGTGACATGAGGAGAAAATTGCACATAGCTAAAGAGGTATGTATACAAAATAAGTGCAAAACCATTGGTAAGGATACGCTTACTGGCAATAATAAACATGCCTAAGTTCACTAAGACCAGCCAACAGAAAGAAACGGTCGTAGAGGATGAGAATGGTAAGTGAGGAGGTTTTCCATAGATGTATGCAATGGTGTGATGGTTTATATGATTATCAGTTACATCCAGATGTCTCCATATTGCCAAGTGACAGCACTGCGCAGATGAATACTAGACCGGTCCGTCAATGCTTAAAGAAGACTTTGAGATGGCAGTAAAGAGCTTAAAACCTGGCAAGTCACACGGAGGGGATAATATTCCCTCTGATAAAACATGGAGGTTAGGAAACCATCAAAGTCCTAACAACACTATGCCAGAAGATTTGGGAATAAAGAAGTGGCCTAACGAGACGACTCAGTCATTGGTAATACTCATGCTAAAAAAAGGAAGCTTCAGACAGCGTTGACATTATAGATCAGTCATCTTAGTAAAGTCCCCCTCCGTATCATTTTCAACCGTTTGAAATCCAAAGGTGAAGAACTGCTGTCAGAGGAACAAACAGATTTTAGAACCGGACGAAGTACAATGGAACACGTCTTCAATTGTCGGATCCACCTAGAGAAACACCTGCCACATGAGAATGACGTGTGACAAAACTTTGTTTATTTGAAGAAAACATTGGATCATCTGTGCCATGACGGTCTTTGACAAATCCTTAGGAAATTCTATGTAGATAACGGAATTATCCAAGACATACAGACCCCATATAAAGATGGCACCAACGAAGTTCTTCCTGAAAAAGAAATGGGAGTATTCTCCCGGACAATTGTCGGCGTGAGACAGGGATGAGTACTTTTCCCCACATTGTTCAACCTATTTCTAGAGAGAATCATGCAAGAAACATTAAATGACCATGATCCTTCAATCGCTATCGGTTGCAGACCCGCTTATAACTTACGTTTTACAGATGACATTGACCACATAACGGGTAGTAATAGTTACCTCCAGGACTTGACCAACAAACTGTTTAAATGAGCAGGAGCATATAGAATAGAGGCCAGCTCCAAGAAATCCAAAGTAATGCTGAATAACACAAACAAGGACACCTGTATCAACATTAACTTGAATTGGAAGTCACTGGAGGAGATGTAAGCAGGAGCAATCTTGTCTAAAAATGGTACCAGCGACTCAGAAATACGCACACGATTGCGATGGCCAAAGTGATAAGAATATGTAGAAGCAAAATCTATTGCAGTTTATATATATATATATATATATATATATATATATATATATATATATATATATATATATATATATATATACTAGTGTGTTAGCCCAATTTATTTGAATCATTTTATAGTCCACCAAAAGATGATTAACCAATCAGAAGACGTAGAATATTCAATCCGTCGTGTATAAAGGCGGCCATTTTGTCTACTCTACCCGAATGTCCAGTCCAGCTTGTCAGGCGAAGAGAAACAGAAAGAAGAACTACGCTCTGCTACTTTTACCAAAATATCCACTGCTAACCTGAACAACGCTTTCCTACTGTCTTCAAAATATTCACTGCTAACCTCTGGATTCTATACTCGAAGACGACCGTCATTATGAACAACAAACCCACCTTTCCAACTGAGTACAGAATGTAAAAATCGCTGGTTGTCTCCATTCTCCTATATGTATCTAAAAATGTGGACACAGTTGGTAGATATAGAGAGAAGGATCAAAACGTTTCAGAAGAAATGCATGAGAAAACGCTTTGGCACTTTCTATTGGGAACAAGAAAACTATGAGTTTTTTGCGCAAAATAGTTGAGGATTTTTTGGGACACATGGTATCTCTTGTCTTCAATAGAGAACAATGTGGTGGTTTGAACACATTACAAGGCAGGACCGCCTATGAAAAACCATCAAGCAAGTGACCGTTGAAAGTGGATGAACGAGAGGACTCCAAGGCAAAAACTGTTTGGACAATGTCAAACAATGGACAAATATGACTGCACCAGAATTGCAGATGACTACCGTTGATAGACCGTTGTGGGAAAGATTTAACGTGGCTTCTGCATTCGGAACCGCCCTACGATTACAAATGTCTAGGGGATGATTATGATGATGATGGGGATGAGGAGAAAGAGGAGGAATACGAAAACTTAGATCGACGAACAACACAATAGATAAATATCCGCACGTTGGACAGTTTTTTTGTCTTTATTCTCCCCTGAAATAAATGTTAACATACGAAGCTTGGAACGGCTCTTGATAAAACATAATAATAGACATTACAATCGCTGAAATCATTCAGATTTCGTAATTAATAACCGATAGCGTTTGATATGTCGCTAAAAAAAATCACCCAACCAACCAAAGAAACAATCAACATGAATGAAATTTCATGACATTGATGTTACTGTCTTTTGGGTATATATGTATATATAACTAGTGAGCGAGTCAAAATGACTTATTTCCCTTTATAGTCTACCAATAGAAGGTTGACCAATCAGAAGCCGCACAACACTGTATCCGTCGTGTATAAAAGCGGCCATCTTTGTTTTCCCTACCAACCTGACCAGAGGCAACTTGTCCGGTGAACAGGACAGACGGAAGAACTACGCTCTGATACTTTGCTGGGATATCCACTGCGAACCTGCACTACGCTTTCCTACTGTCTCCGAAATATTCACTGCCAAACTCTGGATTCTATACTCGAGGACGACCGTCATGAAAATGTCTAACAATTGATCCATATAATATTCTACAATTTATGAAATCAAACTGTATTAAAAAATAGAACTTAAAAATACTATCAAATACACATATCACCAGCTCCAGTAATTATATCTACACAAACGTGTATATACACAAAAACTGAGTGTGATCTACCATGTATCCAATTATGAAAGCAGAACAATATTTATCGTTCTCCAAAATTCTGAAGAAAAATTTTTTTCGGTATTAAAAGACCCGTGAGAATTTTTATGACGTCAAACAATTCAACCAACCAATCAAAGAACCAATCCACTCCAAATCCCCGGAACCATTCAAGCAGTAAGTTTTTGTAAGGGAGTAAATAGAGGATGAAAGAAATGAATATTATGAGGTATGTAGGATAGATAAAATATGACCCTGATTTGAAGTGGTTATTTTTGTAGTGATCGAGAAAGCAACCCCACGGGAGTATGTTCCACAAGGCAGAACGTGACGCAACGAAGTTGTGTTTCTACAATGGGTAGTTCCTATGAGCAGAGTGGATGTTTTAATGAAAGTTGTCACTAAAACAATTTGGTATTTACAATCAGAAAGATTTGAAATTCCTGGAACACAGTATGCGAAATGTGGGTATGGAAAATTCAACACTCAAAGTATAACATGAATGCAGGAGGAGCAGAAATTAACATCCATTAATGAGGAAAAAGAATGACATATACGGAACTGGGAAGTATAGTAAGGAGACAAACATTACTTAGAGATAAGTAGGGTAGGACGTTGTGGGGAGCAATGATCGCCGATATCCTTAAAGGGCATTTCATCCCAGAAAAGAATATCTGTCGCGTTGCGCTAGCACATGAGTCCCTTAACATCACCTGCATTGAAGTTTCTACTTTAAGAGCGGTGTGTGTCTAGGGCCTAGTTCCTAATTTTCGGAATTAAAATTGGCTCGCACCTCACCAAAAGGGAAGTCCCGGTGAAAAGACGCAAGTGGCCCTACGGCAAAAAAACAAAAAAAACCGAAAAACAAAAAAAAACATCCAGAGAGCTGGTTAAATGGAGTTAACCGCAGATTCGAAGTTAGAATATTATTATTATTATTATTATTATTATTATTATTATTATTATTATTATTTTCTCTCTTCCAATTAGCGGACCCTGATTAATATATAATTAATACTTGATACAATGCAAAAATATCACAGTGATAAAATGGGTCAATAAGTATTTATAAATGTTTATGCTAGCACTCATGCATACAATTACAAGTAATCCGTAATAATATTTTAAATTTGGAAATCATATTTATTTTTGGCATATTCATTTTTTTGGAACTATTTCTAGATTTTTGATTGTCTTTTAGTTATTCCGACTCACCTGTCATCCCCTATCGCCATATTTACGGCGCGTTCCGCGTCGTTTGGTAAACACTATTCACAGGCTTACATCGAAACTACTGGGTTAGAGAATGTAACCGGTAGGGAAAATGAAAACGAAAGACCAATCGGGGTGTTTCAGTCTAACATGAAGTAGAACAATTTTATTGAAACAATTTCTAGGTATTCTGCTAGGGACGTTAGTTCACAAAGTGGTACTAGACAATTTCCCTCTCCAGAATTCTTGTGTTGGAAATTTATAAGTCTACCATTTGTCTATGCATTTAATATAACCGTACCTGTCTGGAACTTCTGCTATATATTTAGAGATTCTTCATCAAATTCAAAGAAAAATCTGCACTGACATTTCTCCTGACCTGACACCTCGGTTTCAGTTACTTTCTTCTTTGTACCTTTACTATAACAGTATTAAAGGTATTTGCTTTTACGAGATTTCCTCTTTGGTAATTCATCCTTTTAGAATTTTAGTTAAACCGATAGATTGGCAGATAGGTGTCATCAACTTACATTTGAAATTGCTACGTATAAATATAGGTCATATGTTAATATTACTTCTCTCGTGCATCTAGTGTAACTATCTTCTGACTATTGGCTTTCAAGTCAACTTTGATCTTCAAAAATTTAAATGCAATGCCAAATCATTATCTTCAGTTCTAAATTCCTATTTTATTTATTGTTCTCTCAACATTTTTTTTCTGTTTAACACGTTTTTATGTAGCCCGCTTGCGTCTTAGTTACTTTGTTGCTTTGCTTAAGGTGAAGTGATGAAAATAAATAATAAGTTCGTATTCCAACATAGACAGATTGACTTCAGTTCCTTGTTACATCCATACATCTAATTCTCCCTCCAACTTCATATTACTGAGCAGGGCTGTGTGAGTTCTATGGCCTTGGATGTCGACGAAACTATGCGGTAATTGTAAATTAAAGGTCATTTAGTAAACAAAGGCAGCCAGTTTATTATTCTCTATAATTTGGCCCCGATCTGGTATCTCGTCTTCAATCTCTCTCTCTCTCTCTCTCTCTCTCTCTCTCTCTCTCTATCTCTATCTCTATCTATCTATCTATCTATCTATCTATCTATCTCTCTCTGTCTTTTTTTTTACAAATACTTTCATGGTAATCGCTCCGATGAGCTGCTTTCGCTGGTTCCAAGACTTCGCGAATTCAATCTTCCTACGAGGCTGGCATCCCGCTCTCATCCTTTCACTGTTGAAACTGTTAAATGTAGCCGCCTCTTCTACTCCAAAAGCTTCATATCTCGCACCTCTCGCCTGTGGAACTCCCTTCCCTATTCCTGTTTCCCTGATAGCTATAATCTCCAACTATTCAATTGTAATGTCAATCGACATCTCCAGTTGCCTTGATCTATCCACTATCCCTCTCCTCATCCTTTCCTCTATCATTCCTACCTATTCTCGCTCCAAATCCTCTATAACCCCTTGCGTACTAGTGGATTCCCGCCTTGCTAGGGGTGAAATGCTTTAAAAAAAGATGATAGCAATGCCCAGTTTCCTGATATTCCGTATTTATGGAATGTAGTCTTTTTCGTTCTGAAGCGATAAAATACATAACGAGGAGATAAAGACCTGCAATAAAACAAACTCCTTTAGGTCTGGCATAGAATGAGATGTTTACTGTCTGATACAAAGATACTTTTCAATGAAACTGTTTCTGACAAAAATAACATAAAAATACGGTATTCATTCACGAATTAATTCAATAGAGGTAGTTTTTTGGATATCAACGGTCGGGATCTATCGCTTATTTTCTAATCGAAAATCATTCAAAGACGATAACGGTTTTGTGTATTCATTGCTTCTGGCGAGATCTCTCATTTGCATTTCAAACACGTTTGAATATATTCAAGCAAAGATATTGATGTCGTAATATGTATCCATCAGTTAAGAAGTGAATAATTGAAGTTCACAGATATCCCACAGCATATCTGTTATCGGCGCGGAAATTGGGTTTGACGTATCGTGTTATATTCAAATCGAAATTGCTTCGCAGAATTTCACACAAATACATTTGGAAAGGCATAGATTCATCCCTTTATCTCTGGAGTTAATATCAAAAAAGTATGATCTTACTAGCTTTGTTTGTGAAACCTGCCCAAGATTAGAATAACTGGATTTAAAACAATTTCGGCGTATGGTTTGTGATAATAATGAATGATTATTGTCACTAGCTGTTCAGCAAAATTTTTTCGCCAACAATGCAAACCCCAAGCCAATTATGAACGTCATCATGAATTCTCAAGAATTTGAATCTGTTGATGTCGTCGAAGTTAAAACATAAACCTTACTATGGTTGTAATCGAAAACACAGACATAAACTAATACACGTAACTACATAAATAATATTGTATGAAACTACCACACAATTTATTATGTACGTTTGTTTACTCTGCTTTTTTTTCTTTTCTCGTGAACGCAAGCCCCAACTTATGAACACAGGGTGAATATACATCCACAAGCGCAAACACAATATTTTATAGCAATGTTTTTATTTTCCATTATGCCATTAATTCTAATAGTTATCGATTAAGATTAGAGCATTAATTAATATTCAATGAATGATATGCCTTTTCATTAAGCTGAAAGAAACTTTTTTATTTCAGATAATTCAACAAGCAAGCTACCTTAAACGAAAGAATAAAAATGATTAAACTTCGTCCATTGTTCTGCGTGAAGGAGGAAGCTAAAAGTGAAAACGCTTACTACTATTTTAAGCTACTTTACTCTAAAAGATTACGAAATTTCGCTTTATTTCCATTTATTTAGTTATTTGCGATAATAAGGATATGGCATTAACATAATAAAATGGATGTTTTTTTTTTACTTTATTGAAAACAATTATACTGTAATCTCTTAAGAATATGTGCCTAGCAATGCGATTCTTGGATCCGGTAAAAATAGAATCAGCGTGGCGGGTTCGATTTCTAGCTGAATTAGTGAGGATTACTTTCGCATATATACCATTGACAAATGTATGAATGAATCTCTCCCACCACCAAGGCTTTATATAGTAGTGTAGATTGTATTAATGAGTAGCAAGCAGTCTAAGGGAATGAAAATATTGAAGCCAGACTTTGAATACAAACTAGTTTGGCATATGACTGGCAAAACTAACAAGTAAAAAAGAAAACTACTTGTCTTTTAAACCATTATATCCATCGAGAATATTTTTCTATCATTCATATCTATAAGTCTACCATTCTTCAATGCTTAGAATATTGCTCCAGTGCCTCTGCTATATACCTTGAGTTTCATGATAAGATCCAAAAAGAATCTGCGATCTTATTGGTCATGATCAGGCAGCACGGATTCAGTCACATTCGTTCCGCCGTAATTTATCCTCTCTCTGTTTTTTCTATGAATACTTTCATGGCAATTGCTCGGTTGAGCGCTGAGCAATGGTACCTAGAGTTTTTGAATTTTAGCCCAGCACTAGACTGGCGTCATGATTTCATCAATTTTCAGTTGAGCTCCCTAGATGTAACCGTAAATTCTATGCTAACAGTTCCTTCTCTCGCACTTCTCGACTGTGGACCTCCCTTCCTGTTTCATGCTTTCCAGCTAACTTTAATCTGCAAAGATTTAAATGCAATGGCAATCGCTATCTACTGTCGTCTTGATTACTATCTTCTATTTCTGCACATCATTATTGCTTCTGAACCTAATTCTTCCACAATCTGTAACCCTTTGTGTTTTGTGGCATTAATGTTTTGCTTGTGGTGCTACCGATTAAAAAACACCTGGTGCGGTTAGGCAATGAATTTATGCTCAACAGGGGAGTCGAATCCGAGTATGTTGACGGAGGTGGATTATTTCTTAAGCAGAAATCTGTCAATTTTGAATAGTTTTTTTTTTGTCCACTAATATTTTTTTTTGCATTAAAGTCATGTAGATGACATGACTTTAATACTTTCAGTTGTTGCAGTTCATGACGGATATCAGCAGTAAACTCTGCCGGTTGGAAATAAAGAAATAAACCTTCTAGGTAAGATTCGAATTTGCATCATTTTTGCCTCGGATTTAAGGCATGAGCAAATTTGAAAAACCAAATCTAGTAATACAAAACGTATACTTCCATAAGGCTTAAAGCCATATCACGTTGAAACACTGGTTCTCGTATGATCATCTAAGCAACTGGCCAGGACTTAGATGATTGACCGCTTGAGAGTATCAGGTACTGTGATTTTGGATGTGCGGGTGGGGTAACAGATAACCGCTCAGATCTGGAGATCGGAGAACTGAGTTCTAATAGCAGTCGAGTTCGTAATATTCATTGACATGCAAATGAAAGTCATAGATCCACTTCTTTTCCCCAACGCCATGGGTTAATTAGTAGAACTTACAGTAAATCATTAATATCTCCGAAATATTCTTACAATCTAAAAACATTTTCTGGTTTTAAATAACCGGCACACGATTGATAATTCGTAAAGAATAAATCAATCGGTCAAAAATAAATAACTAAAAATGATATGAGAGAAATACTTGACAATAATTATTCAATGAACAACATATCATGTAAGGTTATCACGGCTGGCTGCTGTGACGTCTTCGCCGCGGCGTCAGCTGTTCGCTCCTCGCTGCTCCAAACGTGACTTTCTAACCCTTTGGTGATTCGGGTAGGAATCTGGTTAGATTGATACCAGCCTCGCCGTTCCTAACCTGCTTCCAACGCCTGGTTACCAGGGTAACTGCACTGATCCCCAGTCTGTCTACTTCCCGACCCGTTCTGTGGATTGTGGCACGGCGCTTTCGCTAGGCAAACTTTAAGGCTTCAAGTTGTCTGCTCTCTAAGAAATTTGTGTTTCGATGTGTCTTTGGACGAAAGTCGAAAAAACTTATTTCTGTGGTCTGATTATAAGTCGCTCTTCAAACTACTTGTTCTTGGTTGAAGAAGAGTCCAAAAGTGTACGTGAATCTTGGTCAGCTATCTTGACGCGGTTTCAACACTGGGCGCTCATCTCTGCTTGTCGTCCAAAGCTCAAAACTTCTCGCCAGGGTCCGCGGCTGAACTCAAACTTCTTCTCTCCAGCTTGGGTCGAACGAACTGATTTCTGTCGGTTGGGTTCTCGCTTTTATTGACCCCGTCAAAACTGGGGTGGGTCTGTCGGCACCAGGGGTTCTTCGATAATTCTAAATACGTCTCCACCCTTCTTATTTCTGGTTAGGGATTTTTTTACTCCTTTCCATTTTCAGTAACTTTCCTCTCACTCCCACTCTCTTACTGTGCTTCTGAGGGGCGTGCACTAACTTCCCCACTTCTTCGTATCGGCTCCTCACACTTACACTTCTGATAGAGGCGTCGACCGATTTTCTTCGTGCGTCACGTGACCGCTCTCGGCCAATGAGGTCCTAGTCAGGTATCTTTCCTCCTCCTTCTTGCGTCATGTGATCTACTTGGCCAATGACGTCTTAGTCGGGCATGAACAATCCGCGGTTTTGTTTAGGGAAAGAAATACCTTGCTTAACAAAAAAAAATATTAATTAAATCGCCCTTAACATGAGCGCCTGAGATGACACTCTCGGCTTTTTAACACGTGGTATTTGTCAAGTAGTTTATCGCTAATTGGACATGACCCAAGAAAGGAATTTTCTAGGCTAGCTGGCGTTTCTGAAGCGAAATAAAAATATTTCATTTTCCTTTCGGCTCATGTGTTGATAACGAAAATCTATATTATCGCAGGCCAAGCGTTTATTCTGTCAAAAGAAAGAAAACTTTTGCCAGTGAAAACTTCTTGGGTGAGATTTCTCTAATTCTGAAGACTGCCTGTGTTTCGTCAATGTTCAACATTGGTCTTTCTTTTCCCTGGGTGACATCCAATTGATAACAAAATTCCATTTTTCGTGGACACGCGGAAATCGGTCAAATGCTTGTTCGTAGGTGACCTAGATATTTTCGACATCTGCTACCTATCAATTCTAGCCGTTTGTGTGTGTGTTCGCCTATGACCCGTCTCGTATTATTTTTTCTTTCTTTTTTTCTTCGTTTTCTCTTTCTTTCTCCCAAATCGCTTGAATGTAAAGAAATAATTATTATTAAAACCTAAAATATTTTTCGGCCTTAAATAATTATTAAATGGTTGATAAACCGTAAAAAAACAAATCATATATCTATGAATATTTCTTTCAAATCGTCAGGATGCATGGTGTCACATGCTGATAATCGCGTACGCCTTTTTTTTCAAATCATTTCACCTCAAGCATGTTGGGGATGAAGACAGTGGAAGTCAGAAAAAAGAATGGGTATCGGGGATTAAGGAAAGGACAAAAGGTGAATGGGTTTCAAGAAGATAGAAGATGGTGATTGACCTTGCATTTAAATTTTTAAAAATTGTATTTATCAGGGAAGCAACTAAACGGAAGGGTGTTTCACAGTCGGGAAGTGTCAGAAAGGAAACTGTTGGAGTAACAGTTATATTTAACTATTTCAGCAGCAAAACGGTGGTACCTAGAGGCCAATCTAGTAGCACGTTTAATTTCATGTAATCGTCAGAGCAATAGCCATAAAAATATTTGTAGAAAAGACAGTGGGACTTCATAGTGAGAAAGTGACTGAAGTCAATTACAGACTCCTGTTCAAGAACTGCGTTTTATGCTGCAACTGCGCTGAGCGGACCTTTTCTAGGAGAGAATACATAATCTGGCGTAATCGACACTCATAAGACTACCAGTATGCTAAAAACCTCAGTCATAATAACCTGTGACTTCCAATGCTGTCAGCAGAGACATTGCTACATGGGCACGTGGCTGAATTATTAAAATGTTCACTTTCCGACAATGCGATGGGAATTCGAGGCTCAACATGGTAGTTTTTTCAAGAAAGTGTCTTCTTGAAGTTATCGGCATGGGTAGTTGATTGCAGTATACTACACATTTAGAAAGTGCCTGAAAATCAAAGCATTGTTCTACCTATGCGTTGTCAATGAAATTGGGTAGATGGACGTATTTAGGAGCTGTCGAGGGCTGTGCTAGAACGAACTCACAAAATAAGTTTACGACGACTAATTATATTGGTGTTACGAATTTGTACAACCTTGTACAATTTAATCAAAACAACTACTTTAGTGTTCTTTCTTTCAGTATATGATCAGTGGAGCAATCGGTTTCTATTTTCCCAGTTTAGGTCATTTGCAGTGATGTGCAGTAATAGGATCAATTATCGGGTTGGATGATCAATATTTTTTTTATCTTGAAAAATATTGCATCATCTGTGATTGCATCAGATTTTTATCACGCCCAGACACTACTGTCTGGAATGTCGATTAGTTGTCCTACGGATGTTGCCTGCGAAGTACGTTACTTCAAGGAAGCGTACGAAAATTTGTAACGCTGCACGAGCAAGCCTTACCAGTGAGCAAATCAAACTACTAAAGAGTACACCGGAAACTATCCTGATTTAAATCCAATGTGTGATCAATCTGCAAAGAACGATTGTGTGGAATGAACATACGATGTAATAACATGTGCATTGGGTCATGTTTCATTGGAAAACACACGGAAATTAAAAAATAACGAGATTATTTGCTTTGTTTCAATTAATTTGCACAAGGGTGTATTTAAAGTTCACATAAAGTTCTGAAAAATTATATTTTTACAGGTCTCTTTCATTGGTTATTCGTTGTACGGATTCTTTGAATACGGAGGAATATGATTTCCAAACTTTATAGGTTTTTTTAATAATCAATTCCATAGAGATCTTTTCTAAAATATATGATTCTTTATGTTACTTCTTTAATAAAAATAATTACAAGAACAATAAATATCGGTTTTTCTTTTTTATAATTCATACCTGATTTTACGATGATTAATAAAATAGATACAATGCTATATTTTATATTAATGTTCAGCAAGAACAAAAGGCCCAAGAGCCATACAAAATAGAAGGTGACTGCTTCCCATTATATGAACGTAAAAAAAAGTCAAGTAGCGGAGAAGTCATGCTTGCAGTCATACAAACATCTGTTCTTGGGAAGAACCTCTTTGATGGTAATTCTTACTACCGTCATTTCCAATGTAAAATACGTATTTTTTCTCAAAAATAGTAATCAGAATTAAGGGTAAGTGTTATGCCCAGCTAAAAAAAATCTTTTAAAAATTCCCGTTTCATAGGTTGGTTTCAGTTACGAAATCACGACTCACCACAGAATTACGATAATTTGACACTAAGATTGTGCGATTGCGACGCCATAAGGATGTCAAATCCTCTCATATGTACCTAACAATACTTACAAATTAAAATAAAATAAGAATTATCATAAAGCTAAATTAGAATAATATTATTCCATTTTTAAAACCATTTTTTAATAAAAGTAGGAAATTGGAGAGGTGCAATTTATAGGGTTAGATTACCAAACAAGGAGTGCGTATTACGCGTGATTAGAAACATTTTCCCACACTTTCAACACAATTTTAGTTGTGCGTATTACGGATGAAAGCGTATTACATGGGGAATTACGGTATTAGAATACGACGAGAATGAGGATGATTCCGCCATGTTTATGAGGCATGGGTGGGTCCCAGGAAATATGACGGAGATCGCAATCCAATGCTATCAAAAGCGAAAATTGGCATCTAATTTATATAATAAATACGAATGTCAATGTGTCACAGTCTTTCCACTTTACGTCTAGAGGCCGTAGCACAACATATGCCGTTTTATAATTAGGGCGACAATTAAAAATATTCGTGGCCGGATCCGAATCTGCAGTCTTGAAATTTTGGATTCCTTAATTTTAATTATTGCGGTTGTTTTCGGATTCCGCCATCTTGATTCCACTGATAAAAACAATTAAAGGGACACAACTCTTTAACTTTCAATAGGTCATGGTCAAATGAAAAAAAAATACTGATATCAGTTTATTTTTTCAAAATAAAATTGTCTGTGTTTTCAACTTTACTCCTAAAGGCTGTTGACCAACATATCATTCTGGAATCAGGTGGACTCCGTGAACAAATTTCCAAAGTTTCATTAATGCGATTTTTTTCGGCGATTGTTTTACGTGAGTTTTACGACGAATTTTTGGGTAGCATAACAATATTTATAAATCGGAAATAAATCTGGGAATTGTTTGTACGAAAAGTAAGGACCTACGTACATCAACTGTCTTTAAATTAAGTGGCACAGCAGAAGAATTATCGTTGAACTTTTAAAAGATAAACTTAAAAATGATCAAATGCTCCGATCAAAATTAAATTCTGTAGTTTATTGTTGCTTATAGCATGTAATCATACTATCTAATTTGATAAAGGTCTAATCAAGTACTCTCCGCAGAAACTAGCTTAAATGTCGCCCAATTGGTCGTCTTTTAAGCCAGTGTTTAAATATAGATACGTCCCTCATCCTTTCACTGTTGAAACTGTTACATGTACCCGCCTCTCCTACTCCAATAGCTTAATTTCTCGCACCGCTCGCCCGTGGAACTCTCTTCCCTTCTCCTGTTTCCCTGATAGATGAAATCTCCAACTATTCAAATGTAATGTCAATCGACATCTCCAGTTACCTTGATCTATGCACTATCCTTCTCCTCATCCTCTCCTCTATCATTACTATCTGCTCTCGCTCCAAATCCTCTGTAACGACTTGCGTACTAGTGGCTTCCCGCCTTGCTAGGGGTGAAATGCTTAAATATAAAAGAAAAAAGATAAATTTTCTACGTCACTATTTGGTTCGTCATTTAACTCATTTAGCTCTGAGTTCATGAATAATTTTAAGCCTTCTGCCTCAGCTTATGAGACAAAATTCGAAAATAATTTGAATGTAATCTTTCACTGTAGATATAAAAATAATTACAAGTTTTTACCCACCTTTCTAACGGTGGCTGGGCATCATGTCATTTTTCTCTAACACCGGTAAAGCGGTGGTCAGGGCTCAAAGGCTTAATCCCCGTATTGTTTGTCATATTTTATGACTCTTCTACCTACTATTGCCACATTCTAAAAATTCTTTTATAAGTGCCATGTACCGTTATAGCATCAGCGAACATGGCTCTCCACAGCATGCGATCCTACGTAGCACTATCCTCTCCCCCATATTTTTACAGAAACTTGTTAGTTACGTTGCATGATGTTAGGTTGTATAAAGAATACTTTATTTCGGAAAAGGATTCCATTAAATAAAAAATTAAAAAAAAAAAAAACTACGATAAAATAGGGAAATCATATTCTTCGACAGGCGTCCTGGGTAATACGATAAACTACGTCCAACCGCAAGACCTCTGACCAGGCGGTTTTTAGGTATGTGGAAGATCCTCTTAATTGCTGGTGTTCCCAGGTCCACCCTGACCCGAGGTGGTAGTACGTGTTTGGGGCCCATCTATGGGCAAATAGTTAACTACAAACTGGTATCAAAGCACTATGAAAGTGTAAAAATATGTTTTAATACCAGAAATAATTTGTAAAAAATATTATCAGCAATAAATTATTTACAAAATAGATATTGCCAGCAACACATTTTTTAAAAAAGAAATTATTACCAGTAATAGATTTTTGAAAAAAAAAAAAATTCAGATATTACCAGCAATACATTTTTGAAGAAAAATATTACCATTTGACGAAAACAATATTAGCAGAAATACATTTTTGAAAACCAAAAAAAAAGAAAAGAAATATCACCAGCAATATAAATTTAGCCGGTATTAAATAACTTATTGAGGTTGATATGTCGTAAAACAAAACAAAACAAACCAATCCTTCGACATAAAAGAATTCGTACGATTAATAAACAATGAAATATTCTAATAAACATATAATATCTCAAAACTTTAGCCATGAAAATTTCTGTACCTAAATTAAAAAGTTTAGTCGTTATCCGAAGTATCATACCCGCAACACTATTATGGCAAACTCAAACAGAAAGTAATTTCAAAAAATTTGCCTTCCTTGTGATATGAAAAAAAAAGCAAACTCGTATACTAAAATAAATTATGTCCCGTGGGAAAACTTGAAAAATATATAGCAAAATGTCAGCAGAATTTTTAAGTTGAGTAAAGGGGTTAATTTCTTTGACAGATACAAGTTTTTCCTGGGCAGGATGACTCAGAAATGACAATATCACAAACGACAGCCATTCAATCAATTAGAGATCAACCGTTGAGAAAAAAGCAAACAAAATATATGGATGTCTATAAACACCAAATTATTCGGTGAAAGTCTAGAAAAGTTAATACTTTCTTCTTCGACATTCTTCTTCTTCTTCTTCTTCTTCTTCTTCTAATTCTTCTTCTTCTTCTTCTTCTTCTTCTTATTATTATTATTATTATTATTATTGTTTTTATTATTATATTATTATTATTATTATTATCATCATCTTCTTATTTCTTCTTCATCCTCTTCCCGTTCTTTCTAACTCTTTCCGTTTCTTCTTCTTTTTCTTTTTCTTCTTCTTATTCTTCTTCGTCTTCTTCTTCTTCTTATTATTATTATTATTATTATTATTATTAATATTATTATTATTATATTATTATCATCCTTTTACTTCTTCCTCTTCCTGTATTATTATTATTGTTGTTGTTGTTGTTATTATTATTATTATTATTAACCTCTTACTTCTTCTTAGTAGTGGTAGTAGTAGTAGCAGTAGTTTTACTGAGCGAAGGATCAGTCAGCCAATGATAAAGAGACTAGTGTAAAAACAAAAAATGATTTAGTAAAGTATAGGAAATTTAATAATGTTTTTTTTCTTTTTACTGCTAAGTGAGGGATCATCAGGTCAATCCCTTTACATTTCGGTGACCCATAATGAGGTGAGAGCCTAGAACATTTAACACTCCCTTCAATGTTTCTATCGGATCCTTTTCTAGTCAAACCGAGGGTGTTTACAGCTAGATTATTGATGTCATCAAGATCCAGATTTTTGAGATTTCCATTTTTAAAGATTTTCAGATAGATAGATCTCAACAAACATGCACAGAATCTGCATTTTGAGTGAATACATTTCTTCAGTATCAGTGCAATGGTAATTTCTAGTATATAGGCATTGGTCTGCTGCAGCAAGAAGAAAACCTTCGTTTTCAGCTTTTAACCCTGTACTACGTAACCACTGATGGGGACGGATTTTGTATACATCAGCTTGTTTGGGACGGGCAGAATATTGACCATGAAGATGCTTATCTTCCGATCGTTTCTGAATTTGGTCCATTGCATTTGAAGGCTCTTTGAAACTGCAGTATGTGCATTATGGTTTGCTTGCACTTCTTCACTCACTTGAAATTCCATTTTGAACTTGCTTGCTTCTTGCTGAATAGAGCTTCTTATTTCTTTCGTGTTCTTTGTCACAAAGCAGCATCCATTATAGGTATCCTGTATTCCATATTTATTATTATTATTATTATTATAATTATTATTATTGTTGTTGTTGTTGTTGTTGCTGTTGTTTGCTTTGGTTTCTGGTGTATACATATTTTTCCGGGTCCCGACCAGAAACCTAAGTTCAGAAATACCGTCATGACATTTTCCACTGATTTGAAAAAAAAATTGCTCATATTTTACATAGATAAAGCCCTTAGTAAAGTGTAGACTGTACTTGTGAGTACAAATTATTTTATTTTTTTAATGCATGGGTTACCAGGGATTCCTTCACTGAGTCCACTGGAATCTTTTCCAATCAATCCGAGGGCTTCAACTAGAACTGGAATTGTCCTGATGCGCAATATTTTTGACATTTCGAATTCAAGGTACATGTCCTTGAGTATTTTTGAAAAGGGAAAAGAGGAAATTTCACAGATTTTACAAAGGTAAAGCCTTTCTTAAGATATTATTATTATTATTATTATTATTATTATTATTATTATTTCGCGTTACTATACTTTGTGGAGCACGAGAAAACCCCATTGTTTAACGATGAACTTTAAGGGACAATTGTTTTCAGATCAAACTTATAGCAGATCAGATGAAATAGAAAAATATATAATTGTAGTTATTGAAGTTACTTCTTTTTCTTCTTCTACTCATAATTGTTATTATTATTATTATTATTATTATTATTATTATTATTATTATTATTTTCTTTGATTTCTGGCGTTTACACATTTCTTTCCGGGTCCCGCCCAGGGACCTAAGGTTAGAAAAGGTGTCATTACACTTCCCACTGACAAAAAAGAAAAAAAAAATTCCGCTTTGGCGGATATCGCCCAGTTTTGACAAAATAAGGATCGTTTCTCGGCCTTTGGCTGAGATTCGATCACGGCTACGACTAGTTATGACTGGCTTCGGCCCGGACTAAGACAAGCCATGACCGGCGTTGACTAGACTTTGACCAGCTTGGACATGCTAAGACCAGTTTTGGACCTTTTGGCCCTTTGAGTGGAAACACTCGGGTCTCTCACGTTAAACCGACCTTGTGTCACATCCTGACCCTGTGGGAGTCGGGTAAATTGTTATTATTATTATTGTTAATATTGTTATTATTATTATTATTATTATTATTATTATTATTAATAATAATAATGTCGTTGTTTTTGTTGTTGTTGTCGTCGTTGCTTTATTTGTTTTTCTTCTTATTATGATTGTTATTATTAACATTATTATTATTATTATTGTTGTTGTTGTTGCTATTGTTGCTTTACTTGCTTTTTTTCTTCTTATAATTGTTATTATTGCTGTTGTTGCTTGGTTTCTTCTTCGTATAATTGTTATTATTATTGTTTTGTTATTGTTGTTGTTGATTTACTTGCTTTTTTTCTTCTTATACTTGATAACATTATTATTATTATTATTATTATTATTATTATTATTGTTGCTGTTTTTGTTGTTGCGTTTCTTGCTTTCTCAATCAGATATTTTGCTTTATGAGTGTTCTCCATGAAGGCATAAAACCTCCGAGACAGGGTGACATAGTGAAGAATATATGATGTTTGTAAATGAGGGATGTAAGGAGAGAGAGAGAAATTGAGAGATCAGCCATCGCAGACTATATGCAATGCCAAGCAACACAGACTTCTGAAGCGATCTAATAATGGGATTTATTTCAAATTTCTCAATGTAGGTCATTAATTTCGGTGGTACAGACCCCGGTACCCCAATGAAAACTAACACTCTATCGGCTCGAAATGTTCACTTTACCGAGGTCGGTGTATTTCCAAAGCTTGTCAATTTCTTCGATCTTGATATTATGACCAGCAGAAAAACGGTGCGGTCCAAATGAGGATTTTTTCGTTTCTTTGTAATTAATGTTAATTTCTTATTTGAGCCTTGAAGATCAAGTTGTACTGCAATGATAAAATCCTACAAGTAATAGAGTTGGTCGCTTTCGTTTTCTTTCTCTAGTCTCTTTGTTATTATTATTATTATTATTACTATTATTATTATTAATTGTATTATATGTTCCCTGCTTTGTATCTGGTAAAGCCGGGTCCAAACTATGGTAATTCGGTCTTAAAGGAGAATTATCATTTAATTGACAACACTTAGTATATGGAATTACTATAAAATGCATGAATAAAAGAGAGTTAGAATAACAAAATTAAAATTGTACAAAATTTCTTCTTCTTCTCTTTCTTCTTCTTCTTCTTCTCCTTCTTCTTCTTCTTCTTCTTCTTCATCTTATTATTATTATTATTATTATTATTATTATTATTTTCTTTGATTTCTGGCGTTTACACATTTCTTTCCGGGTACCGCCCAGTGACCTAAGGTTAGAAATGGCGTCATGACACTTTCAACTGACAAAAAAAAAAAAAAATTACATAGATAAAGCCCTTCGTAAGGTGTGGGCTGTACTTGTCAGAACAACTTTTTGTTGTTATTATTATTATTATTATTATTATTGTTATTATTATTATTATGTGTGTATGTTATGTCTCCTGCTTGTATCCTCTATAACCGGTTCCAAACTATAGTCCGTCGGCGCTATAGAAATGTTACTTAATTGATAGTGTTGTTTTTTAGTATATGGGATCTTCCAAGTAGGGCGATTCTCTGGGCAACTTGTATGTTGATGTTACCTGAGACACTGTAATTAAAATTTTCCATTCGTTTTCACATGAGGCCGAGAGTTCCGATTACTATTGGTACAGTCTCAGTCTTCATTCTCCTCATCCTGTTAATCTCGATCTCCAAATCCTTGTATTTGGACAATTTCTCGATAATGTTCATGGAGGCGTCTCTCTTAAATGGTACTGCAACGTCAATACGCCTACTCTTCCTGAATGTCTTGTCTTTTATGATGATATCATGTTTTGGGGGCTTTTATGTCACTGCCAGATTGAGTTGGCGTGTACCAGCGGATAGTTACATCGTTATGGTGGGTAACTGTTTCTGGTTGGAGGTCATACCATGTCTCAGTGTTTTCGATTTTGTGCTTTTTGCATATCTTCCAGTGCACATATGTCGCTACCTTGTTATGGGTATATTAATTTTTTGCCAATTTCGGGCATCCTGAGATATTATGGTGCAGAGTTTCATCTTATTTTCCGCAGATCCTGCTTTTCGGGTTAGATCCATCCTTGATTATGTGACAGTGGGAGGATGTGGTTGCGAGGCTTTGGCCCTTAGCTGCAATAATTACGATTTCTGTGCCTGCTTTAAAACCGGTACTCCTTAGCAACTAATGTGTTTTCTGTTGATCACATCGGCTTCTTTCGTTCTTTTTCTATATTTTACAAGCAACGCTTTCTTCTTCTTCTTCTGCTTCTTCTTCTTCTTCTTCTTCTTCTTCTTCTTCTTCTTCTTATTATTATTATTATTATTATTATTATTATTATTTTTATTATTATTATATTTCCTTTGATTTCTGAACTGTACACATTTCTTTCCGGGTCCCGCCCAGAGACCTAAGTTCAGAAATGGCATCATGACATTTTTCACTCACCAATTAAACAAAGAACAACATTTTGTAATTCTTTAAGGCGTAGGCTACAAGGAATCCCTTCAATGTGTCTATTGGCATCTCTTCCAATCAAGCCGAGGGCTCCAACTACAAAAGGTGTTGTTGATGTTCTCATCTACTACATTTTTAAGTTTTCGATTTCAAGGTCCTTGTGTTTTTATAACTCTTTAAAGTTCTTCAAAGATACATTGTAGTCTGCAGGTACTGCCATATCAATAAGGTGGAATTTTGTTTTGTTTGAGGTCTCTAATTCATATCTGGGCGATTAGCTTTGATTATTCTCTTCGTGTGTATTGTGTATTCCTATAAAATTGTAACTGGGTCTGGGTGATGTTTATATCAATTTCTTTCAGTTTCCTTCCCACAGAAGCTGAAACTTTTCCATTGCAGATATTGGTCCACTCTGTCATTCAGTGGGTGCCAATATCTTGAACCTGATACAAGACGATCAATTTCAAGTTAACAGGCATTGGTTCTGTGCTGCAATGTTAAAACCTTCGATTTCAGCTTTCAACCCTGCACTACGTAGACACTGATGGATACGGGGTTTGTCTACATCATCTTGTTTTTTTTACGGGCAGAGTATTGGCCGTGAAGTGATTTATCTTGCCATCGTTATTTTGATCATCATCATCATCATCATCATCATCACCGTCATCACCATCATTATTATTATTAGTGGTAGTATTAGTAGTTGTAGTAGTAGTAGTAATAGTAGTAATAATATTGATATTTATTATTGTTGCTTTCAGTTTCCGTAGTTATAAAACAGATCTCAACAAATGAAATATTATATGAAATGAAAGGATTTTGAAAATGAAAAAAAAATCGTTTGTGATGATTTTTACCTGATTTCTTTAAAACAAAAGGTTAATCATATAATGGAATTGCGTGCAATAAAGGAACGATTCCTTTTGATTGCCAAAAAAGGTTCACAGATATTTTTCTTATATTTTGTCTCTATTTATTTATTCTTTTTTTATCTTAATTTATGAATATGCAGTTCATTCCCGTCATCGATGCGCCAAATGTTCTGCACGCTCATTCGTGCCTAACAGCCAGCGTCTATCCTTGCGTGTTTAAGTCTAATAATCTATCCACCAAATTTGATATCTCAAGTAAATACTGTCATTAGATATGATTGATTAACTCTTCAGTCTGTTTATTTTACCGCTGGTAAACGTTATTTTTGGGCAAATATTTCAGATATGACGTGCAAAAGAACGGCTTAATTACAATTCATAATGCGATAAGCACTACAGAAAAAAAAACACATACATATAGCTATACACTTCACTGAACAACACACGCGAACATACAAAGAAACACACATATATAAGACCCAAAATGCACACATACATACAACTATATATACATTTATATAGAAATACCATATGAGTATTCGTACATATATACATAATTTTAAGCACACACGCAAACCCGCACACACATAGACACACACACACAATTCCGATACAAAGCAAATGTCATACCAACTGTACCACGACAAACACACGCTCTACATTACTCCTTTGTATGGTTTGTTGTTATTCTCATTGAGCTCACTACTAGGAGTTTTACTTGTATATTCTTAGGATTTTATATATATATATATATATATATATATATATATATATATATATATATATATATATCATTGTCAATACATTAAATATATATATCAGTACATGAACAGGCTTCATTAGAAATGAATATTGTTTTTGATGAAGCTGGATCGACGTTACTCATAACAAATTCATATTTTCAGAATATATATATATATATATATATATATATATATATATATATATATATATATATATATATATATATATATATATATATATATATATAATATTATATTATATTATATTATAAACTGAGTTTCAGGTCATTTAAAATTTCACCTCGACTGGTGAAAAACAAAATGAAAAATTAATACATAAAAGGCAAAAAATGTGACGGAGTGACACAATAGTGTTGGTTGATAGAATTTTGGTGAGGGATGCTTGAGCTGTTAAAACAATGGCTACATCTGAAACATTTCTTTTCGACAACAGCCGTCAAGGGTTTACGCAGAGCATTTCCAAGCATTCTAAGAGTGAAGGTTAGGGGAGGAAAGGTGAGAATATGAGATATTAATAAGATGAAATGGGGAAAATTCAAACGGTACTCATAGTAGTAACTGGGAATGTTTTTTGGAGTTATTTTTTTTTTAAAAAATACAAGTTTAACTTTTTTGCATTTATGTACTTTTTTCTTCAAACAAAAAGGAAAAAAGGAAGTGTATATATATATATATATATATATATATATATATATATATGAAGAGGTAATGTATTTTTTTTATTTTAAATGAGGTAGATTACATTATTTTAAACGTTATTTCGATGGTTTCTCATATTTGATTAGACGCTTCGTTTGATTATTGAACGTTATATTTTTTTTTGTTTAACGATCTCTGTATATTCGAGAAATCTTCGGAAAATTATTTTCCAGTATTATAATTGGATGAAATTCGAAAATCAAATATAATTATAACAGCACTATGACTTTCTGCAAATTTCAAGAAACTTCTGGTATCTTCGAAAACATTCTGAACCCTTCGAGGAAACTTTTAGAATGTTTTGGAATGTTCTATAAATTTCTGGATCTTTCTAGAAATTTCTTGAAATTTATGAGGTGGATTTTTCGGGCCTATATATAGATGAGACGAATGGAAAATGCGTGTTTTGATTCTGATCAAATACTTTTTATTGTGTCAGGGAATATAAGCTTCCTGATTAAGCAATTCTGATTGATCTGCTGTAAAAGCTCCAAGTATTCATTTCTAACCATAATATCCTATAACGATGTGCTACTAGCACTGAAAGAAACAAGACCTGGACGTAAAATCTCATAAGGTTTCAAGAATAGCGTCAGAGTATAAAAGAACTGTTCCCCTTGAAGAATAATCACTGGAAAACAAAATCAGGATGCCACTAAGAATCCAAATTGGTTGTCGCTATCTGTTCCTTCGAGCATCCCTCAATGGAAGGAATGGTCACATAAAGGAAATCCTTGAAGAAGTACCTGGTTTATGCAAAAAAAAATAAATTTCTCCAAGCGATACTGGATCAAGTATCCAGCTGGAAAGACTGCAAATTCTAAACCTATTAACTCATCCAAAAGAAGAAAAGTAACCTTCTTGCAATATCTAACAACAGTAAGAAAAACATCTTAAAATTACGAATCATGGACGCAATCAAAGAATGAATATGATGACCCTTAAAGTTTTGAAGAACAATCCACAAGACAAAAAGGAAGAAATATAGCAAAACAAAAACTTTAAAACTTATCAACTAGAAAACAGCAAATGTTTGTCAGCAGTTAATTCAAGAAAGGATTAGCGTTGAGAAACCTTCTAAATCTGGTATTTACAGATCCACAATTAAAGAAACAGTTAAAGAAAAAACACTTAGAAAATTGGTGTTTGCTTTTCTATGGTAAACGAATTGAGGGTCAAGAATATAAAGTGCTTGTTTTGAAGAATGGAAGAAATCAAGTTAGAAACATTGCATCTATCAAATGGAAAAGCGGATACTGTTATCAAAGAGAGAATACCTGTTCTGGATAAATACAATTTATGGAAAAGTATAAAGATGATTGTTGTGGACACTACGAATGTGAAAACTGGAGGCAGGAATTGGATTGTCATTCAGGTGCATAGGCTATTTGCTCAAAAGAAACAGGAAGAAAGACACATCATTGACTGTCAACATCATGTTACTGTCCGAGTGGATGACGAGATTGGAGGAAACAACACGTCGTCCAATATCCGTTTATCTGTGAACTTGCAAATAACTACGAACAATTCAAGAAGAATTACAAGAGAAGAAGAAGACATTTGTGAAACTGCAAGATCACGTGATGATATGTGATTTCTGTTTCATTCAACTCCTTTATCCGCTATTTCGAAGAATATTTCTGAAAGTAAAGCCTACAGATGGGCAAACCAATAAATATATATATATATATATATATATATATATATATATATATTGAAAGGTATTAATGCTCTTCTTCACCCCAAAGCTATGAGTATATAGCAGCACAGACTCGGTTCTATAGCCTTGGATAGCAACTGGTTTAGTCGAGGGATAAGTCTGAATCCATTCGTTTGGGGGCCTTGTGGCACGTAGTTCACCAGCAGGTCTCTGTATTCGGAACTTCAAAAAGTGTTGTTGGTTCTGCACAAAGCCTTTACCACTATAATCAAATCATTGAGCTGCTTGACCTTCATACGTCGAATACAACGGGCGATTCCACCAATAATTTTTTTTCTAAATCTTACCTGTATTTTTACGATCTGAATAGCTATTATAACATGACTTAGTTGTCAGGCTTTTTGAATTTTCCTATACTTGTATTTTGATTGGTCATTCTAGCTTTTGGAACAAAGTTTTCCCCTTGTGAAGGATCGTTATCTAATTTGAAACTTTTTAAAACCATTTGTTTTGCATTCAACATCATCACTTGATGTGACACCTGGAGTGTTGAAACAAAATGGCTATTTTTGTAGTGATTTTATAACATATTTATTATTTATTATTTATTATCTCTCTCTCTCTCTATATATATATATATATATATATATATATATATATATATATATATATATATGTGTGTGTGTGTGTGTGTGTGTGTGTGTGTGTATATATATATATATATATATAGTGAAGAAATTGGGGATTTAGGGTAATTTTATGTAGTAATTCATGCAGAAAGCATTGGATGGCCATTTCGTCCTATCTGGGTCTCATCAGTTGTGCTCATCCACTACCGAGAATCGAACCCGGACAATTCCGATACAAAGCAAACACACGCTCTACATTACTGCACTTTATGGTTTGTTGTTATTCTCATTGAGCTCTCGCTACTAGGATTTTTTTTACTTTGATATTCTTAGGATTTTTATATATATATATATATATATATATAAAACGAGCCATGGTAATTTGTTTGTTACCATATATATATATATATATATATATATATATATATATATAAAACTTGTTAAAAAATGGATGCTGGTAGACGTAATACCCCTTTTTAAAATTAAAGACGTGGCGTATATTTTAAAACACGATTTAATGAAAATATATCCATGGAACATTATTATGTGCTAGTTTTCAGCTTTCCAGTATCAAGCAAACAAACAAATTACCATGGCTCGTTAATTTTCGGGTAGCGTATAAATTATCGACGCCGACCATCGATGGAGCCGACAGATTACATATTCTTGTCTTCTCAGTGTTCTTTCGCTTTCGAAAAAAATTGACACTGAAAAGTAAATAATTTTTCCTCGCCCAGCATCCTTCTACTGCCTAAATCTCGGTGTATACTCGACTGTCTAGCCTTGGCAGACAATTCTATGTATTTAGAGATAGACTTCAAAGAAGTGTCTGCAGTCTTATCCGTCTTCATAAGTGTCATGGTCCGGTTCTTTGTACCACGGTGATAGTCCAAGGTAGAACCAATAAAGAAGAACTCGAACATGTTTATGGAATACACAGATATATTACAAACAGGAATATATACAGAGAAGTAGAAAGTGTTAGTACGAACAATCAGGTTCAGTAGTACTTGTTTGAAACCGAATCTGTTTCGGACTGCCACTGACTCGACTGACTGACTCGCTCGCTCTGACTGACAGACTCCTGACGGACTTCACTCCAGACTTCAGACTGAACTCTAGACTTCAGACGGAACTCCCTGCTTCCTCTTGAGGCGCGGTATTTATTACGTATGGAATAGTATATTATGTTATTATGGGTAAGGTCCCATAACAATCTCGGCTTCAATAACTTCACCAACACTGTTGCCATGAGTCTTTTATATAAATATGTTAATTACAAATGTCACCGTGATATTTTCTTCAATATTAGATTGGCAGCTAGGTTTGACACTTTTCCAGTTGAAATAGCTCGATCAAACAGTATGTTCTATGTTAACGTTTTCTTCTCTTGCTTTTCTGGCTTGGGGAATTTCCTTCTTTTATTCGGCTTTTTACTTGCCAGTCGACTTCAAACATTGCAATGCAAATTCAGTCGTTATCATCTGTCTTAAGCATTGTTCTTTTATTCTCTTCTCACATCGTAATGTTTTTTTTTTATTATCTTATTTTCGAAAGGGGTGAAAAGATTAGCATCAAGAAAAATAACAACTAAAATAAGCATAACTTGTTTTTTTTTATATACAACGAATTAAGATTTTTCTGTGGAAACGGATGACGAAAGAAAGCCTGGACAATTTAAAAACACAGTGGACATATTTAGATAATGAGAATATGGAGGAAGCTGCAAATAATCTACCGTACGATATTATGTGAAGGCATAGCAGAAAAAAGTAGTTTTTTTTATTGTATTTTTTAAGCATGTCAAGGAAAACGTGGATACCACTAGCACAAAAGGTGTTACAGAAATTTAGAACGACACTAAAGAGTGTGTTTGAGAAAAGGATACAGAGAAAGACAGTGATCGGCATCATATTTGAAGATTATATCTATCATGGAAGCAAGTAAGGGGAAGGGAGTTCCACTGGTGTGAAGTGCAAGAGAAGAAGCTGTTGGAGTAGAAGAGAAGGCTATATTTAACCCTTTCGACAGGGAAAGGGTGGAACTGGGACACCAACCTAGTAGCACGCTTAATTTTATGAAGTTTGGCAACCAGTGAAAGTAGCTCGACAGAGCAGTTGCCATAAAAATACTTGTAGAAAAGACATAAGAAAACCACTTAGTGTAAGGCGGGTAAAAGTCTGATTGGAACAAAAGATAGGTAGCTGTAAAGAAACTTATAGACGGACTTTAGACCTTAAAAGAAACATTGCTAATTAAAGAGAAAGTCTCTAATCTGATATTTCAAACGTAATCCGAAAAGATTTATGTGCACATCTTTTTACAGATTTTATTCAGAAATATTCATAAGAACATAATACCGTCATCAAATGAGTTTCATAGTTTTCTATCGGTTTCACCCACCTTTCAGCAACGTATTTTGTCTAAAAAAAAAGAAATATTACTCTTTTGAATCAGGCAGTTCTTGGAGGAATTGTCGATATCTTAAAATTGCAGGAAGCACTAGCCAGACAATGAATATTACATGAAGCAAAGTAGGTTATTGTCTGAAGGTGACACATTGTGTTAAACTTCATTGCTATATAACACATAACTGAGGAAGGAATAGAAGAAACATATTTATATTCAAGAGCATAGTGCAATGTTCATACAAACTTCCTTATCTTGAATTTGAAACCGCATCGCTTCAGTGAATTTGCATCAATCCTTACCTGCGTATAGCTGGATTTTCGTGCGTTTGTTCACAGGCAATAAAGTTCTGACGATCAATATATCGGCTAGCATGATTATTTAACTTGTTACTGCTGTAAGTTTCCTTTTCAAATGAACTCTTATATAAATATATATATATATATATATTCATATATATATATATATATATATATATTTTCATATATATATATATACATGCATATATATATATACATACATTTATATATATATCATACATATATATATATATACATATACATATATTCATATATATATATATATATACATATATATATATATATATATATATATATATATATATATATATATATATATATATAGAGAGAGAGAGAGCTGTTCGATAAATGTGACTCACCTGATTTTTTTTTTTACTACAAATATTTGTCTATTGTTTTTGGTGTTAAAATAATTTTTAATCTTTCTAATATAAATACCCTTTTCCCACCCATATAGGAAAGAAGTTTATTCACCCTAAGGTATTCTACTGATAATAATAAATTTGGATATAAATTAAATTCAGGAAAAAACTCTGTGCAAAGATGTTAGTCCGATATCGCATTCTAATGTTTAAACTGGTAAATTTAAAGAGCTTTTGACAAAATATTGAAAATTATTTTGCAATACACTGAGAATAGCTTAAATTAAATCTAGAGTATTCCAGAATATTCCAGAAAGCCTCATACTGTATAAAAACAGCTTGAAATAGCCACTACGAACCGCTTAATGCATCTATTATTGCCCCCTCAAAAGCAGGCAAGTCTACGAGAGAAATTGCAGAAATTGCTATAACCTCCTAATCAACTGTTTCTCGTGTGCTTAGGGCACATAATTATGCCACTCCTTATCCAAAGAAGGAAACAATTGGACGACAGAAAAAAAAGATTGATGATAGAACTGGCAGGGTAATCAAGAGACAATTTGCGAAGTATAGGGCTATAAGTAGCCAAGACGTTGAAGCCAGTCTTAGCGAAGATCAAGGTGTTAGTCTTGCCTCTTCAACAGTCCGCCATAACAAGGTTACAAATTGTGTTAGAACAAGGCTACAAATCTTGTACACGAAGGTTTAAGCTGCTAATAAGCAAAGCAAACAAAGCCAAGAGACTTGAATGGGCTCACTATTACAAAAAATTCACCGTAGAAGACTGGATGAATATTCTCTTCTGCGATGAAACGAAAGTTGAGCTAAATTAAAAGGATAAGCGATCTAAAATCCGAAGAAGAAGCTTTGAAAGCTCTTTGAATTTAGCAGTAAGTACTGTCAAACATCCGTTCAGTATAATGTTCTGGGATATTTTTCTTTTCATGGAAATGGTTTCTTAAAACCTATTGAAAAGACCCACAGGAGAGAGCAGTACAAGAGAATTTTAGAGTCTTGTCAGTTCCCTTCGGCTGAAAGTGTGCAAATCGACCGCACCAAGCTCATTTTTATGCATGATTATGCTCCCTGTCACAAGTCTGTTGTTGTGAAACACACCTATTCTATAGTTAATAGACTCTCCCACCTAATATAAGTAGGAGTAGTAAGAGAAACGAGGGTCAGTCGATGTCGGACGACCGGCTGAACGGTTGAAATCTCTGCCTTCGGACGGGGAGAAACCCGAACGAGGCTACGCCGATGGTCGGAGTCTCGTTCGGGGAGGTAAACCGACCCTGAACGGGTTCAAATTGTATATTTTTGGCCGAGCCCACGGGCTCGGACAGCCCACATTAAACCGGCTTTGTGCCACAGTATACACTCGTGGGGGGGTGACTAAATACTAGTCGATGTCGTACGACAGTAGTCGACAGTAAGTCGAATACGAAAGTAGTCAGCGATCACAACAACATTATTCTGCGTAATACACATTATATGAAGTTCCTATCGTTTTGCAAGTCGAACCTATTTAGGACCGATTTAGTACAAATACAAGGTTCCACTGCGAAATAACTCCACAACAAAATCAAAATTGATGAAGGAATACTTTGATGAGAAGCAGGTGAGTGTTATGACATGGCCGCCCCAATCTCCTAACCTCAACCCCATAGAAAACTTATGGGACATTATAAATACAGGCTCTCGAGAAAGCAGTTGAGCAACAAAGAGGA
Source organism: Acanthosepion pharaonis (assembly GCA_903632075.3). Classification (NCBI taxonomy): domain Eukaryota; kingdom Metazoa; phylum Mollusca; class Cephalopoda; order Sepiida; family Sepiidae; genus Acanthosepion; species Acanthosepion pharaonis. Next base: position 506,046 of record CAHIKZ030004925.1, read on the forward strand.
TTTGATTGGGAATTTCATATCCGAATGGAATTCAATGCTTGGAGATGAGATTTGCCAGAACCTAATCAAATCAATACCAAAAAGATTTGAAAAGTTTATTCAAAATGAAGGAGGACCCATAGATTATTAAATATTTCGAACTATATTACCGATTATAAATAAATTATACCCCATATTATTATTCATTTAAAGCTGTTCGGTTATGTTTCTACTGATTACTAGTTGCAGGAAATAAGTGAGTCACTTCTTTTTGCACAAGGTTTTTTTCCTAAATCTCATTTATATCCAAAATTATAATTAACAAGAGAATACGTTAGGGGAAGTATATATTTTTACTAGGTTGTCGGGAAGAGGTCTTTATATTAGTAAGATTAAAAAATAATTTGACCCAAAAAACAATAGGCGAACAAATTTTTAAGTAAAAAAATCAGGTTAGTCACTTTTATCGAACAGAACTGTATACATGTATACATATATATAGGCTAGCGTGATTATTTAACTTGAAACTGCTATAAGTTTACTTTTTAAATGAATTCTAATACACACACACACATATATATACATACATATACATATATATATACATATATATATATATATATTGATATATATATAAATATATATATTCATGTATATATTCATGTATATATATATATATATATATATGTTCATATATATATATGTATACATATATATATAGGCGAGCAATATTATTTAACTTGTTACTGCTCTAAGCTTACTTTTAAATGAATTCTAACATATATATATATATATATACACACACACATGTATATATATATATATATATATATATATATATATATATATATATATATATATTGACAGAATGGCGACGTTTCAAGCTTAAACAAAATCTTCAGGACAAACATAGATATTTATATGGAGTAAATTCATCAAATTCTTATTCATGTACTTTTATGGGAGGGGGGATATATACATAAATCTGTATTGATGGAAAATGTTGAGTATAGTGGACGTTAAGTTATAATTTTTTTATCTTATTTTAGGCGTCCAACCTTTTTAGACACGCAAATCAGCAGATCTTAATCGCTTTTCCAACAAATTTCCATTTATTATAAGCGATGGTGTTGACGTGTGGGATATTTGCACTAAAACCGAAAACATACAAAATCAGGTTTTCTTCAAGTATTTCCGGCAGTTTCAGTGTCAAAACTTATAGATAACTGCCTGCTGTCAATGGGGTACACAAATATACTTATATGGTATGAAAACAGAAGAACTAATATTATCATCTCTAATAAAAACAAGATAATTTACATAATTCACTTGTACGAAAACGTGAAAATTAATATTATATTTAACCGAAAATTGACTAAGTTATATTAACATATAATAAAATTTTGTAAGAAAACAACCATTAATATTATCATCTTTTTACAAAAACAAGAAGACTAATATTATCATCTGCTAGGAAATCATGAGAACTAATATTACGATCTGGTTCCAAAAAGTGACTACTGATGTTAACATTTTGTACGAAAACGATATAATTAATATTATCAATATTTACGGAATCAATATGATATATATTAACATCTTGTGCGAAAGCATGAAAGCCGATATTACATTTGTCCGAATATATGATAAATAATATTATCATTTTGTACGAAAACAGGATAATTAATATTTCATCTTTTACGAAAATACGATGACTACTATTAAAATTTTGTATGTAAACAAGAAAACGAATAATTTCATCTTATACGAAAACTTCTTAACTAATATTATCATCCTTTACGAAAAGTTGGTAAATAATATTGTCAGCATGCTTTAGCGCAAGATGAATAACAGAATCATATTGTACCAAAGAAAAATAAATTATACATCATCTTGTATGAAAACAAGATAAATAATATATCATCTTATTCCAAAACAAGATGAATTATATTACCACCTTGTACGAAAAAAAGATTATTAATACTCTGATCTTTTACAAAAGAAAAGATAACTGATATTATCATCTGGCAGGAAAAAAGATGACTAATCTTGTACGTAAAGTTGATCACTAATATTATCATCTTAAAGGAAAACTTCATAATTAATATTAACATCTTGTACGAAAACTAGATAACAAATATTATCCTCTCATACGAAAACATGAAAACTATTAGAAGTATCTTGTGCGAAAACAAGGTAACTAATATTTACATCATGCACAAAAACATAACTAATATTATCATATTGTAAGAAAACATGATAATTAACACTTCGGCTGCTAACTACGGAGATCTTCGTTTTTCTTATCTTGCTCCAGCTGGTTAAGTACGGAAACCTACGTTTTTTGCATACCCGCTGGTATGAGTGTCCCGTTGCGCCATCTTTCGTAAAATCACAAAGGACAATGCTTCAAAAGATATCATGTGTATACCCATTACTAATCTGGTAAGTCATTCCCAGGTATATCCATGAAAATAGAATGCTGTAAAACACACTGGTGACAGTTTTGCGTGTAATAAAATATCTAGGTTAAAATTTGGCATTTTCTTTAAAAATGGCTCTCCGGATGGGGTCAGAATTGGGCAAATGAGTAACAGTGAAAGTGTTAAGATTTTTATCTTATACGAAACAAGTTAACTAATATTATCATCTTGTACGAAAATTTGATAACTAATATTATAAGCTTGTGCGAAAACATTCTAATATCATCATCTTGATAAAAAAAAAACCAACTAATATTATCATCTTATACGTAAACGAGTTAACTTCTATTATCGTCTTGTACGAAAAATTGATAACTAATATTATCATCTCGCACGGAACTTGTACAAAAAGAAAATAGCATATCTTATATTCGTGTATGAAAACATATCACCATATTGTATGGAAACATGATGACTGATATTATCATCTTATAGGAATACTTGAAAAATACTATTATCATCTTGTACGAAAACATAATAGTTAGAATAGTTGTCCATGTTTAGAATATCGCTGCTAACTCTTGTCTGATGCTTTTGTTACGTATTTAGACATTCTTGATTAAATACAAAACATAATTTGCAATATTAATACACCTTGCCTGGCATCTCGATGGAACCTATCCTACATGAAAATTATAGATGAAATTAAACTGAACCTTACACTGGGAATTTTGTTTAATCATTATTCAGCAACATTTAATTGAACATTATACACTAAAATTTCATCGAACATTATACAGAGAAATTTGACTGAAGCTTAAATAGTGACATTTGATCGATGCTATAACAGTGAGATTTGTTTTGAAGCTTATAAACTGAAATTAGATGATCCTTATACAGTGAAATTTCACTGAACAATATACGGTGAAATTTGATAGAACAACAAACAATGAAATTCCATTTGTATCCCTGCTATTAATCTTTAGTGCCTTCATAAAATCCATAGAAGAATCAGCAATATCGCCGTATCCTGGCCTCTCTCTGATGGTTCTATAAATACTTTCATGTTAATTTTAGGATGAGCTCTTTGCTATGGCACCTAGAATGTTTCTTTTTTTAAAATCTAGACTGGCGTCAAGGTCTCATCAATTTACAGTTGAGCTGACTACATGTGGCTCCAACTTCTATGCTAACAGTTTCTTTTCTCGCACTTCTCGCTCGTGAACCTCCCTTTATATACAGCATTGATCGTTCTTTATTACAGTGAAATTTCACCGAACATTAAACTGTGATATTTGACCGAAGATTACACAGTGAATATTCACCGATCATTATATTGTGATATTTGACCAAATATTACTCAATGAAATTTGCCCGAAAATTATATAGTGATATTTGACCGAAGATTACACATGAAATTTCAGCGAATATTGCATAATGAAATTTGATCGAAACATTATACAGAGAAATTTTGTGAAGCTTTACAGTGAAATTTAATTGATTCTTACTCAGTGAAATTTTACCAAACACAATACAATGAAATCTGATCGTTCCTTATATAGTAAAATTTAAGCGAACATTATAAAGTGAAATTTGATTGAGCATTATACATAGAGATTTGATTGAAGATTATACAGTAAAATTTGATTGATCTTTAAACAGTGGTATTTGAATGATCCGTAAACAGTGAAATTCTACCGAACACCATACATTGAAATTTGGTTGAAAATTATACAGTGAAACTTAATCGAAATTTATGCAGTGAAATTTGCTTAGAAATTATATATTGAGAAATTGAGATTAAAAATTGAAAACATATGCAGTAAAAGATTTCGATTAAAATCCACTGATTAACTGTGTCAAGCTAAGGATTTCTAGTTATGCAGTTTTACATATCCGCATTACGAATAATTAAAGATAATTAAACATCGTACCTCGGGTGTGTCGATAATGGATTTAATATAGAAGGCAAATAGATAATTGTTAATTTTGCCGAATTCCTGCATCTGTGTCGTAATCAACTTGCAGACAGGAAGAGAACGCGATTAATTTCTTATTTCATTGCGTTTAATTCACAGCTGATACCTACAATTGGCTTCATTAATGCTACAAAGGAAATGCATTCCCATTAATGAAGAAAAGTCTTCTGATTTTATTATGGATTTTCTTTCTCGATTTATGAAATTATAAAGATGAAGGCGTCTAAGTGAATGGAAGGGGATAAAAAAAAATCTTTACACTTAGCTTTTTGCATCTGTAGTCATTATGTACGCTTATATACGTATGGTTATGCATGTCAGAGGCATTGAAATATCAATAAAAACTTTAATAACATATGATTACATGTACGGGGAGGAATGGTAATCTACTGTTAACATTGCAAACATCACATATTTACACATGAAGATCAATGTATCGAAAAGAATTTGAACCAAATCAATTCAAACGAATCAAAGCGATATTACCACTAAGATGCCTGGAGCTACCGATGGTGAAAGAGAATAAAATAAATATCAGAATGAACTGGAATAAAACATTCCTAAACAAGAGACAAATAGTGAGGCTATACTCCTGTTCAATGACCTGAGAACCGGGCGATAGAGGTATATACTTACACATATTGTGAACGTAAGAGAAATGTTATATATATATATATATATATATATATATATATATATATATATATATATATAGTATATCGCATTTATTGCTGAAAATAAAAGTTCTCTTGGTATAGATATATGAGCCAAACAAAAAAAAATCACTCGATTTGAAAACTGATATTTAATTAGGCGAGACGAGTCAAAAATTAATGAAATAAATAAAAAAATTATTTTTCGTTATTCACAGTAATAGTTACTGTTTACAAACTCACACTTCCTTCACAGAGAGCTCAACCGAAACAAAATTCTCAGGAGCATATATATATATATATATATATATATATATATATATATATATATATATATATATGATACTGATACCCGGATCATCACCGTAGAATATGTTCTTTGTAGTGTTACGGTTCCGATCTCAGCAACTAGACGTTAAACAGCAGCCAATGTTGGATGACGTGGCTCCCTTCGTTCTGGAAACGCTGTGTCATACAGCCGGGCGTACTTTACCATTGGCGCAACCGTATGTAAAAATCATATCTGCTTTCTCACGATACCAATATCCTGGCATTGTTAATCGGAATAACTACGTTAACGCAGTTTAAACGTTGAAGACAGACTAATCATAAATGTACACGAATGACAAATGTAACCTAATCTACATCCCAATACACCGCCATTTACAATAAACATTCTTTAGATTAATGAATCAAAAACGAAATAGTTGCAGACATATATTTATATGGATTTTTATGTGGAACCTACCCACAAATTTGTAAAAATATTTTTGGTACACACTCTCTCTCTCTTTCTTCTCTCTCTCTCTCTCTCTCTCTCTCTCTCTCTCTCTCTCTATATATATATATATATATATATATATATATATATATATATATATATATATGAGCCTATATGAAAATGGCTTCCCTACTGGAATCTATCAAAATCAGTAATCGAGTCCTTTATTGCTGAAGGCGAATCTCCTGTAAATATTCACAAAAGACATCCATCTCTATAATCCACTGAAATATGCACTGATCGGTTAAACCTCATGGTGATGAAAAAGGGAAAATTGCTTTAAGAAATTGGTTACGTCTGCAGCCAGCTGTAATTCACGAATATGAGATGGATGACTTCGTTTGTAGAACCCTGCCATTGAAAGAGGTGTTTACTGTGTTGAGATGTAGGAATGTAAACCTGTGATATACAGCTCTATCTTGATTTCCCAGTTTGGTTGTGTTCCTTATTTCTTATATAATAAAACAAAATACCATGTAAAAACTAACAGCATGCATTTAAATGCATTCAGCCCAACGAAGTAAAGTTTATTTGGTCTGCAGCCATTAAGGTTTATATGCAAAGATTTGATTCAATTTCACCAGGTTCATAGCCGGACACAGAAAGGGAAACTCGAGAACTCCTACAGATTGTTTGAAAAAGAAACGAGATGAGACAAACTAAATTATAAGACAGTCAGCCAGCTAGAGAAACAGACCAATATGCGAACTAAGAACAGGAGACATCCAAATAAAGTCTGTACAAAAATGTAAACATCTTTTGTTTGATTTTGTTTAGTAGCATATCAATCTCAATGGGTTATGTAAAGCCGAAATCTAAATATTTTGAACGCAATTTCATGCTTTTAATTACAGTTAAAATGTATTGTTGGTCACTGTACTACAAATAAGTATTGGTTACCAGTTTAGAAGACAAAAATCTATTTTTATACTTTCATAGTGTTTACCTTTTATTTAGGGGTTCGCTCTCTATCCATATTAGGGACCCGAACAGGTTCTATCCCCTAACAGAGCTACCTGGGATAGCGAAGGATGCTTTGCAAACTCAGTATTAAGAAATTAGAGAATTCTTAAGTATTAAGTGCTGATAGCAAATATGGCGCCTGTTTGTTTACATCGCGCAGATCAGTACGAAAATTTCAGCGATTGTGCAGGTCAGTGTTGAAAATTTGGTGTGAATTAATTGGACAGTTTTTGAAATATTAGGAAAAAAGTCATCACGATAATAATTTGGCACGCAGTCTATAATATCAGCCCTGCTCCATGGCAGGGAATTTTGAACACTTGATCCATTGATGTACTAACTGAACAGAACAGAAATTTTGTCCTAAAGAAGGAATCCTGAAATATAATGCACGAAGAATTTGAGCAAAGATTATTCTTTAAGGGTAGTGGACTCGAAAAAGCTGCTCAAGAGAGAGACCGTTAAAATGTCTAGAAAACCTAATAAGTGAGGACGTCGAGAAGCAGATATTCACAGGAAATATTTACAGGCAGGAGGAGCAGAAGAAACAGTCAGAAACAGATCTTAGGTGCTTGTGTATATGTATAGCAAAACAGGGGCTTCGAGAGATAGCGAGAAGAAAAATTACTGAAAATAAAGTTGATAGGAAGAGTCATAATCGCAGTAACACACGTCATAAAATCTCCTTACAAACGAAAAAGTGGCTTGAAGCAAGGGAAATGTCGTTCTACGAAAGAATAACATGGACTGAATATATGAGCAGCGACGATGTTCTATAGACAATGAAAACAAAACGAACTCTAATTATCTTCAAAAACAGACAGTAATTTTTTCTAGGTAACATATTGAGGAAAGATAGTTTAGAAAACTTAACACGGACAGGATATATACAGGAATACTGAGATATAAAAAGGCAAAATTTATAAGGGTTACAAAGAAAAGATATTATGCAAGATAATGATCGCAAAGAGTCACTGTCCATAGATATGCCATGGCTGTTGTGCAGTCTAATTTACACCCAGAAATACATCTCGTAATATTAATGGATGATCAATTTTTAAGATTAGTTTCAATACAAGAGGATGCATTTCATAAGAGCGTTGTCATAGATCTTTTGTCATCTTAGAGACAATTCCAATATTAATTTCAAACTAAGCAATTGATGTGGACCCAAAGTTGGGACCACGGAAGGAAAACACGGAACACGGATTAGAGATAAGAAAGATATATTAAACAAAGAGGTTACAAAGATAGTGTAAGTGTAAGCGGAGCTTACTATGTGCTAGTGTCCAATATTGGTAGTCGTGCGCGGCTGATACTACGATATTAGAATATTCTCTTTCTCTCTCTCTCTCTCTTTCCTTCTCTTCTCCTAGAGTGTTATATCGCATACTTTATATAGTCCTGGAAGAGTCCGTTAATACTTTTTTCTCTTGGGATTTACGTCGAGCGGTTGAGTAAATTTCCTTTTCCTTCCTGAGCGTCGCACTTCACGAGAGACTTGGGGCGTGTCGAGATCGAAGTGATCGAAACTTACGTCGATCGGCTCTTCACAGCTATTTTCTAGTGATTCCTCCGATTCCTTCAAACGGCATTTTCTGAGCTGGTTCCAATGGCGTTTGTGAGTGTTTTTCGGTCCTTGGACAATATAGACCAGTTCGCCAATTCTTTGTTTTATGGTGCCTACTTCCCAGAATGTTATGTTGTTTTTGTAAGCCTTGCAAAAGACTTTATCGCCAAGATTGAAATATTTCTTATGAGGCGATACGGTATTTTTTTAACTTTGCTTGCCGTGGAATAAGTTTGTCGAAGACAGACTTGATTTTCCTTGCGAACATTGTTTCTGCAGGCGAGATTCCCATAGGCGTGTTCGGATTAGGGGTTATCCGATACACCTGCAGAAACTGTTGCAATGCTCTATCTATCGGTGTGTCTAGTGCCTTTTTTAAAGCCCTTTTTAGAGTGTCCACGAACCTTTCGGCCTGGCCATTCGACCTAGGGTGGTACTGAGGCGTTGTAATGTGGTCCACCTGATATGACTTGCAGAAGTCTCTAAATTCACTTGATGGGAATTGAGTGCCATTATCTGTAACTACACAATCTACCACGCCAAATCGAGCGAATAGCTCGTGGAGAAATCCGATCGTGCAGTTTGTGGTTGGTCTTTTGCATTGTAGGACCTCAGGCCATTTTGAGTGGTTATCCACAGAAATGAGGTAGTACATGTTGTCTATAGACCCTGCAAAATCGACATAAATTCTTTGCCATGGATGGTCTATGTTTGGCCATGGTTTGCACGTCGTGGTTGGAGCTTTTGCTTCAAGCGCGCATCCTTTGCATGATTCTATCATGTCTGCTATGTCCTTGTCCATGTTTGGCCAATAAATATAGCAGCGCATGAGGCTTTTCTTACGGTTCTTCCCCGGATGTCCCATGTGAAAATCCCTGAGGATTTTTCTTTGTAGGCTGTTTGGAATCACTACGCGGTCATTGTATAGTAGGACATCATCGCAGAGGGAGAAAACTTCAGGCACATTGGGGTCTTTATTGCGAATTTTGCTTTTTATGGATTGAATGAATTCATCCTCTCGAGACTCCCTTTTTATGTCGGCCAAAGTAACTGGGAGCTCTCTTATGGTACTCGCGATCATGTTTTTGATTTCGCAATTTGTCCTTAGAGTAGCAATGATGTAGTCTTCAAAGACTTCTGTATTTTTTTGGATGAGTGGACTTTCTGTGTATTTTTCGAGTACTCTGTCGCTATTGATATGGTGAGAACGAAATTCTCGAATCTTTCTGTCGCCACTGATGTGGGAGTGGCAAGGTATTGAGGTTTTTGACGTGAGTGCGTGTCTCGAATTCTTCGTCGCCACTGATGTGGACCCAAAGTTGGATCCACGGAAGGGGAACACGGATTAGAGGTCAGAAAGATATATTAAAAAAAAAGGTTACAAAGATAGTGGAAGTGTAAGCGGAGATTACAATGTGCTAGTGTCCAATATTGGTAGTCGTACGCGGCTGATACTACGATATTAGAATACTCTCTCTCTCTCTCTCTCTTTCCTCCTCTTCTTCTAGAGTGTAATATCGCATACTTTATATAGTCCTGGAGGAGTTCATGTTAGGGGTATGTTACGGTCTCACAACACCAAGTTAGCCATGTTTTGGTTGTAGTGACTAAGGGGTTTCGTATATTGATGAGATCGCGGGAAGTTTTCTAATGTACTGTCCTGATTCTTCCAAAGTCGGGGAGGAAATATTTTTTGCCATGAGACTGGTACAGGCGGTTGTCTTTAGCGAATGTTCCATTATCGCCATCGCGGCCGCCGGACGTGCGTCTATCGCGTAGTCATGGTGCGCGAACAAATTGAAAATTTCAAAGATCGAACTCACGACGACGACATGCCGGCGTGGACGGGCGCGTGTCATTCGTTCGCCTTGAGAAAAAGTGCTTCCGAAAGATCAACGTCAGATCTCTACCGCGCGAGAGACTGGTCCTCGTACGGGCAGTTTTGATAATTGATGAGTCGCGCTGTAAATCCCTGATTGCGCAGGGCACATTGTGGTTCCTACTTTTTGTGTCCTGGGTTTAAGCTTTACGGCATATCCAGGAAACTAAACACGGGTACTACAATACCCCAATAATATCGCGGATAACCATCCCTCTACAATTCAATATATCTAAATTAAATTCTCAAACTTTCTCATATTTTTTCATCCATTCACAAGAACTTGTTAAAAATAGTATTCCATATTTCTTCTAATGCGTTCATTATGTCATATCAGTGTTAAATTCTATTGGACCTATTCACTCATCATACGTAAAAACTAGAATTCTCTCCGTCTTTCTCTATCTCTTTCTCTCTCTCTTTCTCTCTGATTAGCAAATGAATGTTTCCATCTAATTTCTATCATATTCAGTCCATTGTATTGTTAGCATTTGTCAAAAGAAACACATACCTTAGCTTAATTTTTTTTCTTCATTTGTAAGAAAAAGTCTTGTGCCAATTCTGCTACCTTTGTATCTAACAATGAAAATATCTCTTCAAGCTTAGCTTATGAAAGCAATCTTTCTCCGTTCAAGAGTACATTCTGGTTGTTGTATTATATTTTCTCTCCTAAACTACCCAGATAGATAATTCCTTTTTGTAACTCGTTGATTATGACGTCCCCAATAAATAGCGGACATGTACTGTCTGTTAGACATTTCCATGACGGTCGTCCTTGAGTATTGAATCTAGAGGCTGGCAGTGAATATATCGGACAAAGTAGGAAAGCGTACTTTAGGTTCGCAGTGGATATCACAGCAGAGTGTAGTTCATCCTTCTCCTGGTCGCCTTTGGTCCTTCCGGTAGACGAAACAAGATGGCCGCCTTTATACACGACGAATACAGTGTTGGGCGGCTTCTGATTGGTCAACCTTCCATTGGTCGATTATAAAGGGAAATAAGTCATTCTGACTCGCTCACTAGTCATCGGTGGGTTATATGCCCAAAAAACCGTAACACTGTCTTCTTTTGCTACCCACCACATGTTCGGTTTTGTTTAGTCTAGAATCAACAGTCTATAAAATTATACAGTATTTAACTAACTGTATGTATGCTTTTAACGAGGCTTTCTTAACATTTGATTATTTGTTTTATACAAGGCTTTTTTTGTAATTCATACGAGACCTTGTTTTTTGGACCACATTGTAATTGCTGTTAATATTATATCAAGTTGAATTTCACTACTTGTTAAGTTTTAACATATGTGAAATATTCTGATTACTTTTAATGGATATATTTTCATGAGTTCCTTTGATGAATTTTTGGGATGGCCAAAGAGACACTCAGGGTAGTGCGTTGCTAAATAATTTTTGTTCAATGAAGTACATGAAGAGAGCAAAGGGCGCTCATGGTGACGATTTGTAAGATGGACAATGTATGATCCTGGTTAAAATTATAATGATCGGCGAGGCCTTTTCTCTTGAGTCTGTTAAACAATGAAATAATTTAACAGACGTCAGCAGTAGAAAGAATATTGGAAAAGAATGAGTATGAGTCGACGCATTTTATTTTGCAGGATGAGTTCTAGGTGTAAAGGTCTGGATTGTTTGAAGGAAGGAATGTGTTTCGCCCAAAAATTTATTCGGAAAATAGGGATTTATTAGCAACAAGCTTACAACGTTTCGTCCGTGAGTAATGAGATTTAGGATGGAAAACATTTCTTCATCCACAAAGTGGCGCAAACGATTTCGACCATTCCCGAGGCTGGGTAGTGACGATTGCATAACCCAATTCCAGATGTGATTCCAATATTTCATTTTTTGGTTTTCAGAAAAGTGGCCAAAATATATGAGTTGAACTGTATAATACAATTTATAAACTTTAAGTATGCTTTCTCCTGAGCGCAAATAAGTAAAAAAAGATGTGGGAAAATCTTTGTTTATTGTTTATAAAAATTGTATCAGTGAAAGATAAGGAAACGAGACCGGGTTTTATCATTGCAAAAAATATCAGTTAGATATGGATGGATATTTTCAGCAGGCTTTAAACAAACAGAAATAAGGAAATTATCTGAAGTCTGAAGAAACAAATGGTAATCAAAATAACAAATATTGCTGTTGAGCAAAAACAAAATATTACCGGCAAGAATTCGTAGGTTACGTAAGAAATATACAGAAAAGTTTAGTCAATTGCGGAATGAGTCTTTCTTTAATTCCTGCGTGTTGTTCTTGTCTGTTATAAAATAACAAATTATGTTCCTGATGTAAACTAGGGAAGGTTACTGAATAGAATAATCTCACGAAATTGCTAATGAACGATAATACTTAGGACAAGAACAACCATATGAGATTCGCCAGCGGCGCATACAAGTAGCAGTCAACTGCTAGCTGTGAGTCAAGTGAATTCCGCAATGAATCTCCAACTACTGGATATCTAGCAACCGCCCCACGCAGTCAGATATGGAACAAGGTCGAATTAAATCTGGAGTATCCGAGTCCATACGCTCGGCAAACAATTTCCCGTAGACCCTTTATAAAACAGTGTCAGGTAGCTCTTTCCGTAAACGAGACTCAGTCCTTCTACATAGCTTCGTCTGGAGATCCTCTCTGCCCGGAGGCAGAGAGTTTGACCATCACAGCTGGAGACGAATTTCCAATTACAGGATATCTAAAAGCCGCCCAACGAGGTCAGATGTGGCACAAGGCAGAATTTAATGTGGCATATCCAAGGCTTTAGTCTCGGACAAAATTCCCCATACACCTCTATAAAACAGGGCCGGGTAGCTGTTTCCTGAGACGAGATTCCGTCCTTCTACATAGACTTGTCTGGGGATCCTCTCTGCTTCCAGGCAGAGAGTTTGACCAACACAGCTAGAGACGAATCTCCAACTGCAGGATATCTACCAACAACCACACGTGGTCAGATGTGACATAAGGCAGAATTTAATGTGGGATATCCGAGGCTTTAGTCTCGGACAAAATTCCCCATAGACCCAGTATAAAACGGGGTCGTGTAGCTGTTTCCCGAGACGAGACTCTGTCCTTCTTAATAGCCTTGTCTGGGGATCCTCCTTGCCCGGAGGCAGAGAGTTTGGCCAACACAGCTAGAGACGAATCTCCAACTGCAGGATATCTACCAACCAACACACGTGGTCAGATGTAACACAAGGCCAAATTTAACGGGGTTTTCCGAGCCCGTATACTCGGCGAAAAAGTTCCAGTATACCACGTGTAAAACAGGATCGGGTAGGTGTTTCCCGAGACGAGACTCTGCCCTTCGATATAGTCTTGTCTAAGGATCTTCTCTTCGATATAGCTTCGTCTGGGGATCCACTCTACTCGATCTAGAGAGTTTGACCAAGCACAGGTGGAGACGAATCTCTAAATGCAGACCAACATACAGTATTTACTACTGTATTTATATAAATGGGGACATACCCATTATCGTCCGTAAGTATGCTACAAGATTTGCAAAAGGCAAATTTATACATGAAATAAATTAAGTGACAAGCATATAGGCAGTATATAGTATTTTGTTTCACTTCAATTCAGGACGTATCAGATCATGCTCCTCCACAATGATGAAAATCCAAGGCTGTTGTGTTTATCATATGGTTTCGTAGAAAATAAAATTAGAGAATAAATTTTTTATGTTTTTGTCCAAACCGGCCAGTCATGATAGCGGAAAAAATGGATTTGATTTTTTTATAGTTTATCAACATTTTGCAGGTCATTTAATATTAAATATTTTTAGATTCTAAACATTTTTTGGAGATATATTTTTTTACTGATACAATTATGAACCCATAGGTGGGGGAGAAGAGATGGATTAATATCTTTCCTGATTTTATATTCCGTAAGGGAAAATAAAGAACACGGATGGTATTGGAACTCGTTTCTCCGATTTTCAATTCCGAGCAACTATCCCTTACACCGCCGATAACAACAAATGGAATTTCGAGGCGGTCCCCCATCCAGTTACTGACCAATCTCAACGTTGTTTAACTTCGGTGATCGTACTGGAACCAATGTTTCATCCTGATCTGGCCGTAAGCCGAACACTATTTGTTTTCTAATATATTATTATAATATTATAATGGATAACAATACGTTAGTTAATCCTAAGGATTAGTGTGCTCTTAGTTAATTTTATATTACTCTCTTTCATAATTTAACTTCAAAAATTGTATATCTTCATCTTCAACACGATAAAAGAAGAAACAATTTTCAATTCCTAGCGATTATCATTTACAATATTCAGCATTCAAACTTACAGCACTAAATAGCTTACAGCACGAAATGAGGAGCCGTTCAATTTCTGTTAAGTTGAGTATAACGTTTAAAACGTAGACATTTATAAAATAATACGATATACATAATAATACGATGTATATAATAAATAATATACGATGTATAATATGCATAATATATAATATACATATATAATATATAATAAAATATGTCATATATAACATATCATATAATAAATAATAATTAATCATATAATTAGAATACAAAATAATCGCATAATCTTAATCATATATAATCATAATAATATGTAATCTATATAATTGCACCTTAAATGTCTAACAGTCTTAAGTGACGTGAAATGGATAGAATTTATTGAATCCCATGCTAGGTCAGTTACTAAGATCGTTTATTCAACCTGTCGTGCGAGATATTTTTTATCATATATAATCATATATAATATATAATCATATATAATAATGTATAATCATGTATATTATAATATATAATCATATAATAATATAAATTATATAATTATAATCATATAATCATAATATAATCATATAATATATATATAATAAATAAAATAATTATATATAAATAACCATATAATATATAATATAATATATACAATAATATATTAGTATATAATATATTATACCATATATAGCATAAATATCATATAATAAATGATAATTAATCATTTAATTAGAATACAAAATAATCATATATAAATAATCATATATAAATATACATAATATATAATATACGATGTGTATAATAAATTTCTTGATGTTTCTTGGTGAAGAATAAACCGATTTTCAATTCCTATCTATTATCCATTACAATATTAACACATTCAAGCTTACATCACTTGATAGGCAAACGTAATAAGGTGCCGTTAATATAGCAATTTCTGTTAAGCAGAGGATAATGTTTAAAACGTAGACATTTATAAAACAATACAATTCATACTTTATCTGTGTTTAGCGGAATCTTAGACGTGTATATATCGATTTCTCAGTCCAGTAATGTTTGTGAATTCAGTGAACAGTAGCAGGGTTATAGCAGGCTTAGAGTTATACAATGATATTTTGCAAGCACTTTTTTCTTACATGTAAACAAACGGATTCCGTACAGACCCGATACATTGCCACATAAATAAAAGTATAGAATGCCATTTTGCGATTTTGATCAAACCATGTCCCTTTGAAAGGGAGTAAACTTGATCTGATAGCTGCATACAAGAAATGAGGAATTGGATTATACTGTGATGGCGGAAAAGAAAGCCAAGTGTGAGAAGAACGAAAATGCTTGGTAAACTCTCAGAATATTACTCAATATCTTTTTTCTGGAAAAAAAAAATCATAATCAGATTTACCACAAAAACAGTAGTAGTAAATAATTGTGTGTTCAGCTTATTTTTTTTTTTAATGGTGCAGCTACTTATATCCGAGGAAGACAACCTAGCTAATCTCCGCTACAGACGCATTTGTGTTTGTTTAACGCCCACAGAGAGCACCTGTGTTGAAAAGACCTAAGTTACAGTTGCTGTGCGAATGCGCGTTATCCAGCGTGCTCAATAGTCTGAGCAAAGCCAGCACGCTCACACCCTCGGTCACGATGACTTGTAACTTCGTGTTAGCACAACCACCGACGGCTCCACTCACAAGACTTGGGTCAACCGTATGGTTTTCAGTCAACTTCCAAAGGTGCCGCACACTGGACAACTTCCTCCAGAACGATAACATCAACAAATCACATTCCTGACATATCGACCATCGTGATTTCGAATCGAACCCGGATCTCATAGTGAGAAAGTGAACGTTCTAACAACTCTGGCACGTGCCCATATAATACCGACTTGTGAACTGAACACGAAATCTATGGTAATACCAATAAGATATACGTAATGGCCGATTCATTTTCAAATAACCTGGATTTTAGATTCAACTTAGCCTCTGTTATTTGTAAGGACGCTGCAAACGATTGTCGAGATTTGAAGAGATGCCTTGTGTTGTGGTAGGATCCACCTAATTTGCATAGTGGAGTACCGACCATATAAATATGGTTGGTACCGGAAAGACGAGGGGAGGAATCAAGAGATTCAATCCAGAGACTCTGCCCGACTGCGACTGAGTCAACACATTCTCCAGGAACGGTCTTCCCAAGAATATACCAAAAGACTATATGCAAATATTGTGTACACTTTCTTGTTTCAATACATTTTGTTCTAAGTACATTTTGTGTTGTATTAATATTCCATGCATTAGTCAAGTTTCAACACCTTGTCACATAATAACCTGGATTAGTGAAAATTATGTTACCTGAAATAGAGACAAAAACAGAAATAATAATTTCGATTATATTTGTATATGACAATAGATCTGCCATCATGTAAAGGAAAGTGGTCAAGTGAGTATGAAAGGCAAAGGCGGGAAGAGAATCTGCATTCCCTGGGGCGCTGGTAATTCTCAAGACGAGAATAAACGAACATTTTAGGTTGATCAAAGAGAACCCAAATGCAGGGAACATTACAAGTTCGAGGTCTTTTGATGTGTGGCGACGCTGTGATAATTTATCGGGAAATGTATCGCTTGGAGCAATTTCTATGATGCTTGCATCGTAAATCCCGGCACAAATCCTACGAAACATAGGAGCAATTAAATACAATGGGTTGAGGCATTTTGCGAGCCACGGATGGAAGACGTCAAAATCAATCAAAGAGAGGGATTTATCTATTTCGCAAGTGTTATAAGACATGGTGGAAAATGGGACACGGAAAAAGAATGCTTTTCAAATGATAAACACAATATTAACCCTTTAGTACGATGGTGAGTATGGCTCTACTATTGTCCATCCTTCTGTTATACTGGAACATACCTATGCTATTGTTAATAGACTCTGCCACCTATCATAAGTAGGAGTAGTAGTAGAAGTCGCTCAGCGAGTTGGTCAATCAGTCGATGTCGGACATTAAAGTATCAGTCACCACAACTAGATTACTGCGTCATTAACTATTATATCAACTTCCTAACGTTTTGTACGTCGAACCTTTTTAGGACCGACTTAGTGAAATACAAGCCTCCACTGAGAAACTACTCTATAACACCTTCTTAGCTCTTAATAAATTTGATCTTTTGTAAAATTATCTCTCCTAAAATTTATTC
The DNA here is from genome assembly GCA_903632075.3 of Acanthosepion pharaonis. Classification (NCBI taxonomy): domain Eukaryota; kingdom Metazoa; phylum Mollusca; class Cephalopoda; order Sepiida; family Sepiidae; genus Acanthosepion; species Acanthosepion pharaonis. Next base: position 523,729 of record CAHIKZ030004925.1, read on the forward strand.
AAGCTTGCTAGGTAGGTTAGGCGCTGTTTTCACTCTTGCCCTCAAACTGTCTTGAGCATATCAAATTTTCCAAACCCTCTTTTCTCATTACGTATCCAAGAAACTTCTCATGTCTGTTTCTGATCTCATGTATAAGAGTCCATTTTGTTTCGATATTCTCCCAAACTTTGTTGTTGTTCAGTCCAGGGTATTCTCAGTATCCTTATGCAGTACAACATTTCTCATACTTCAAGTCTTTTCTTCATCTTTCCGGAGATTGCCCAGCATTAACTACTATATAGTATGACTATTAATATTAATAACTGTCGGCTATGGCTAGATGCTTTCCCTCGGATGAAGCGGAGGGCTGACGCAACATAGAAGCATCTCTAATGCAAGACGCTAAGAAAACAAATCATGAACAGAAACGTGAACAACGATAAAGGAAAGTAAATATGCTTAGGATCTGTTGTAGTGTAGTTAGCACACCTTCAGCACCCTACCGATGGCCTGGTTCATAGCCATAAACCGTCAGCGATTAAGGACTTCAACTATTGATTAATACTAATTAATTAATATTCGGACTGATCTTATTTCGTTTGGCTATACAGCATCAGACCCTCCTCTATTCTTTATAAGTTGTCTTGTTAATTGGTTTGTAACTTATTGTTCGGTGTTTTTTGTAAGTATCCGTAAGCACTGGTGCTTAATAAATATATTAAGCACTCATACTTCACTGTGTATCATTCACCTCGACGATACACCAGGAACAGAAAAAAAAAAGATAGATTGACTTTTGAGGATACAATATAAAGAAAACAAACTTGCAGAATTTGAAACTCTAAGGACCTCCTGACGAGACAAAAGGCCGAAGGAATATAGGGTAACGTACCTAATAATCTTGAGATAAATGAAAAACAGAACAGTCACTGGGAAGGATAGTAAACAGATTTACTTAATTTTATCTTCAAACAGAGATTTACTTAATTTTGTCTTAAACAGAGATTTACAAACGATATGATCGCCTAACTACTCACTTTCTTTATTGTTAGTGAAATCAGTAAACACTAGCTTTTTTCATATTATAATAATCAATTTCTTATTTTTTTTCTGATGTTTAATATTCTGAAAATATTTTTTAGCAGGCCCATTTCCCGTGAACTAATGAAGTGAGAAATTGGTCGACAATGGCTGTCTATAACTTTATATCAGTTAAAGAGCTTTGTAGTAATTTTTACATTCTTCCGGTTCCTTTCATGTTCCTGTTGCATTCCCGATCATTTACTGTTCTTGTTGACTTCACAGTATCTGATAAACAATTTATTTTGAGAATCAGACACGCGCGTCCATCTTGGTTATAATATTCTCAACACTTCTCTCGTTGTAATCTCTGTCCTTCTTTAGGTGCATGTCATCGTACCCGATACCATTTTCGGATTCATGAATCAAACACTTTATTCACTCAAGCGTGAAGATAGTTCTTATTTCCTTTTCCACGCATAGAAGATATTACATATCTGATAATCTCCATCGCATTCTTGCTGTTTGGCTGATTCATTAAAGAAACCCTGTAAAGAATTTTTCAGCTCTACCAACTACAGCTATTGAAATTGTTAAAAAAAAAAAAAAAAAAAAACAAGTTAAGCGATTGTCAATTTACCTAATGCTAGAAGTCTATGTTTCTTAAGTTCATAGCAATGTAACTATTTTTTTTTTGATAACGGAATAATGATTCTAGAGATTTAAGTGATTTTTTCTTCAAACGGAATGATACAGACGTGTGTATTAGTCGAATATGACTACTTAAAATATAGCGTAAATTTATTGAAATTTATTTGAAATACATACTGGGCTAAAAAATGATTGTATGAAATAAAATGTATATTTTCGCCACGGTGGATTGTCCTAAGATCTCCTTTGCATCTTAGGTAATATATAGTGTAAGTTTATCGAAAGTTTTGAGAAATAGTTTAGTTAATGAATAATGATGTTATGAATTTAATAGAAGAGGAAAACTGTGACACCGAAATTCGAAGACACATTGGTATACCAAAAGATGGCTTCCAAAAACTGAATAAATTACTGAAAACTAATTTTCGTTCGAAACAGAGTTCAGCACTGTTATGTAATATCGGCAGAGGTGGTTTTTATATCAGGCTAGTATAGGATGTAACATAGGGCACCTCAAGCTTTTATAAAGCAATGGTTTTAATTTTCTAGATGTTATAACCTATAAAGTGTTTTATGAATTCAAATGATGTAAACATGACTAACTTCTATTTATTTGACTTTGCAGGAATATAATGTTTTAGACTGTGTCAATCTTTTTCAAGGAGAAAAAATGTTTTATTTCAGAACATTTATATCTTAAATATTTTTGAGAAGCAATGCTATAAATTTTCTAGATGTTATAACTTCTAAATAATTACATAAACTGAAATGACATGAATTTAACAAACACATATTTATTTTGATTGTTATATCATTATAATGCTTGTTACAAATTAGATTTTTTTCACTACAGTTGTGTTGGAATATGTGCTAATTTGGTTTACTGTAAACTGTAAAATAATGCTATTTATTAATGAATATTTTATTGACAAGCTAAATATTGTATTCTAGTATATTTAAAGAACTACAGTGTGTTTAAATAACTATAGGCACAAGCTATTTAAATAATTATACGCACGAACTATTTAAATAACTATAGGCACAAGCTATTTAAATAATTATACGCACGAGCTATTTAAATAACTATAGGCACAAGCTATTTAAATAATTATACGCACAATCTATTTAAAATTACTATAGGCACAAGCTATTTGAATTACTAGAGGCACAATCTAATTAAATAACTATACGCACGAGTTATTTAAATGCCACTAAGACGGTTGCAAGCGAATTAGAGGCTGGATCAGTCTGACGGAGGGAATATTTTCTTTAGCCCAGTGTTTTCATAATCAGGCACTGGATATCGATCCTTTTATATGGCATTGAATGCTGCTCATTCTCAGGTGAAGAAGTGACTTTGGCCAACAGAAATATGCTTTTTGAAAAATAGAATATCATAGAATGAACATATGTGCAACAAGGAAGTTCTAATAAAAATAGAAAGAAAAATATCGCTTCCGCTTCGAATCAGAAAGAAGCAGTTTAACGTTGAAGGACACGTAATGAGGAAAGATGGTGTGGAGAACTTGATACGCAAATAGCATACTAAAGGTAAGAAGAATAGATAGAAAGAGCGAATAATCAATCTAACGTGGTTGTATAAATGGATGATAAACAAGGTGTTGGGGGGATTTCGATAAGACAGAACTTGCTAAGAGATACAAAGATAGGAAGGCGTAGAGTCAGGAATTTGATCGTCCATGTTGCGAAAGGACTCATCACCTAGAAGAAGAGAACCATGGAAATAAGATTCATTTGATTTGTTTCTCAAATGGAATATCGGCTCGTTTTGGGTCATCTCATGCCGAAATTTAATTTTATTGGTAGCCTGGAAGTAAGAAAATTATGATACATGTTATTCTTCTTTCACAATTGAATACATGGTAGATGATACTCAGGTTTTTTTGCATATATATGTTTCTGTGTACCTAAATATTAGAGGCGTTGACATGGGCGTTTTATCTTGTAGTTTTGTAGAAGTTATATGTTGGAATACAGTGTGATTTCTTTAAGACTTTGTCGTAAATATGGATTAATGTTATGAATGAGTTCTTTTATGTTCGCTGGTTTTGTTTAGCGGTATATCAACCGCTATGGATTATTTAATGGTGAAATCTAAATATTTTTAACAATTTAATGGCTTAAACTAAATATTGAGTGGTGCATAATTATCAAGCGCTTTTGTAGGCGAGTCATTTGTTAACACTTCAGTCGCTAACTAGGGAGATCTTCTTTTTCTTATCTTGCTCCAGCTGGCTAAGTACGGAAACCTACGTTTTTTTGCATACCGCTGGTATGAGTGTCCCATTGCGCCATCTATCGTAAAATCACAAAGGACAATGCTTCAAAAGATATCATGTGTAAACCCATTACTAATCTGGTAAGTCATTCCCAGGTATATCCATGAAAATGGAAGGCTGTAAAACACACTGGTGCCAGTTTTCTGTGTAATAAAATATGTAGGTTGAAATTTGGCATTTTCTTTCAAAATGGCTGGCCGGATAGGGGCAGCACTGGACAAATGAGTAGCAGTGAAAGTGTTAATAAAAATTGCTGTTTTGTATACTTATTTTTAATAAAACATTATTTCAAATTGTGTCGATAAACATACGCTCCGGAATAATCATTTAAAAATGTTATTGTTTTATTGTTATATTTTATTTTTCATAATATTGTATAAAAACGCTTGATAATTATGCACCAACTCGATATATTTTAAACTAATTTGTTTTTCAGTCAGTTATGAGCCAGGCGTGATGCACACACGTGATCATGTATCTTTCGATAACTGAGTGACGAGGCAGATTTTGCTGCAGCAGTTTGGAGTAATGGAGACTGGCTCGGATTGAGGTATCGGGAAGCCGAGCTCGAATTCCACTTGAATCCAATACATTCAGTAACATTTGGGAAAGTTTTGACACCTCTTCTTCAAACCCCCACTACTCCGCCAAGTTATTGGTAGCAGGGCAGACTGGGTTTTATAGCCTTGGTTGGGCAAATGATCTAAAGAAAGCCTACTTAGGGAAATAATTTCCCTATTCAGTCATGTATCTTTCGATAAATGATCGCATGGACCATAATTAACAACTGTAGGCCTTCAACTACAGATAAAATGTACTCTTAGTCATTTTAATATAACATGTATTATTAGTAATTCTATGAGAAAATGTGCTGCTGATATTTTGCATGAATAATGTAAAGTTGGGCATTTTATTATAAAATGTATTTTTATACTTCCATTGTTTTTGTTTAAAGGCTCACTATCTTACAGTTTTTTGTGTGTATATAACTAGAATATTTATTTTGTATTAGATACATAATTGTGGCACAATGCCGAAAAGGTGTGGGGTAAAGGCTGGTCAACACTAACTATCTTATACCTAGCTAATCTGATTCACGACCCATTCATACATTACACTTTGCTCACGCACCTCAAGAATTTATCCATCACCGTTCAATCCTCCATCCACCATAATACCACATCCTCTCCAAGGGAACCTACCAAAACGCGCCCCAATCCATAAAAATTTGATGATGATATACATGCTATACATAAAATTCTAATAATGATAGAATGAGAGGGGAGGGAGATGAACCCAATAATAACTAAAATTAACATAAAATGCAAACTAAACATAATTGAAGTTAGTAGGGACCGTCCAACCTTCAAAACAGAGAGGCCCCTGTATTCTACCCAGGGGACAAAATCAAGAAGCGCTCTCGCTAAGGGAGTGTGAGAAGTGGGTAAAATATTATGTCGGAAAGCGAAAAATATAAAGCTGACCCAGTCGAGATGAAAAGGGGACCAAAACAAACTGGGGAGGTTGGGAATTTCGACTTGAATCATAACCAAAGAAGCGCCCGGGACACAGGCCAGGAACCACACTTACTCACATTAACTAGGTACACTTAACCTTGTCTAACCTAACCAAGGGGAGGGTTCCACAGGAAGCCACCCCGATGTTCTATAGGTTGACCTAGAAAAGAAAATCAAGGCTAGCCCCGGTCACACGAACCAAGCTTGCCTCTTTTACCCACCTTTCGCTAAAGACTGTCGAATGCAATCGTTTTCTATCAGATCTAATCTTCATCTTGAACTGATGCTCAAAAAATTGGATCAGATGCTGGTAAGAAAGACGATTCCCCCGCAAGACTTCCTCCATCAACGTCGTCCAAATCACCATTCAAGCCGTGGCCATCAGCGACAAAATCCGTTTCACCCCGGAATACGGGGGCAACACATTGTCACACGCGTATGCGCGATCAATGGACTCAAGCTGTTTGGGAGCGAGACGAGCCGTCAGATCGCCGACATGGTCCCATAAAGGGCGGACCCGGGGGCAATGGTAGAAGGCATGCGAAGCCGTTTCCTCTAAACCAAGGCTGCACTGTTCACAGTCTGGCAAATCCGCCAAACCCCATATGAAAGCCTTGTTATTGAGAGAGAGCCAATTCCGAGCCAATCGCCAGGTAACTGAAAACTCAGGGTTACTGAGGTAATCCGCCGCTGGCACCCAAGACCAGTCGGAGCGATACTCCTCCTCCGACAAGCCGAGCGTATCTCGTATGCAATCCTTCGCGCGTCCCTCCACTAATCCACGATAGAAGACCTTCCTAGGCCGAGAAAGGTCACTGGACCGGGGAATGGCCTTCAAGGCCAACCGACACTCGCGAAGGAAATCCGATTCATCCCGGGGTTTACAATGGCGCTCAACTGATGCGGGGGACTGATGGTAAGGCTAGGTAAGGCGTCCCTAACAATCCCCTCCAGAATCGGATCTCCTCTAGTCAATGCGCGGCGTAGGAAAGCCAACATAGAGGCACGGATGTGACTCATAAGGTGCGGCATTCCCAGCACCCCATGACACGGACGTTTAGTGCAGACTCGTCTGTCGACCCTGTTCACGCGCCCCCTTTATAAAATGGAGGATAGCGATCGCTCGAGCGCCTTCCTGTGGTCTTTACAGAGAGGAAGTACGGACAGCCGATAAAGAATCAGGGAGAAAATGTATGTAACACACACCTCCGCCCTGTCCTTCACGGACAACCTCCGTCGATTCCAAGTCTTACCGGTAGAATCGACCTTTGCTCGTACTTCAGACCATTTCTTCTCCAGCTGGAGGTCGGGCCCGAACCACACTCCAAGAATGCAGACAGGACCTTCCGTCCAGCCGAAGCGGCCTGGAAGAGCGACGCCCTTCTTGTCGCGGTTTATCTTGGCCCCTGTCACCTTCTCGTACCGATCAAGCGCCTTCTGTACCGCCTCAATGTCGCTGCGGGACGACACGAAAACAGATACGTCATCGGCGTACGCGGAAACCCTGGCTCGAGACCCTCCAGGCACGGCAATTCCACGTAGGGTCGGACTGCCGGTCTCGTCCTTCAGCCGGCAAAGGAGAGGCTCCAACGCCAAAGCATAAAGGAGAGGCGACAGCGGACAACCCTGACGAACCGACCTAGACAGCACGAAAGCGTCCGACAACCTTCCGTTCACCTGTACCACAGCACTGAGGGAGCGATACAGGAGGCTAATCCCGCGGCAGAATTTGGGTTCGAATCCAGCGGCCTGCAGGACAGTAGCAAGGTAGCAATGGTCAAACCTATCAAATGCCTTGGACTGATCAGCGCGGCTTCTTCGTCGTCTTTTACACCCTCTATGATCGTGCGGATCAGATGCAGGTTGCTCTGAATTGTTCGGCCCCTCACAGAACAAGTCTGCTCAAGTCCCAACAGAGACTCGGCAACTGACTGCAAACGCTCCTGCAGGATCTTGGCCATAATCTTTAACTTTGTGTTTAGCAGAGTTATGGGCCTGTAATCATCTAGGTTCCCACCACCACCTTTGCCCTTTTTCAACAGAGTGATCACACCCCTGGTGATCCGATTGGGGATGGACCCCGACCGAAACCATTTGTTGAACACTGTTGTCAAAATCGGAACAAAGATGTGCGACAGTCTCAAGTACAATTCATAGGGCAAAGCGTCCAGACCGGGCGACTTGCCTCTGCCGACCTTTTTCAATACAACAAAGACTTCGCCATCCGTGATCTCTCCATCGCAGCTAGCCGCTTCAGTCGGCGAAAGCCGAGGAAAGTCAGCCAAATAGCTACGAAACTCCTCCTCACGGAGACCAGGCTCCTTGGTAAACCGGTTCTCGAAATGGCGCCGAAACGCCTCGCACATGTCGTCAGTGGCCCGAAGAGTATGCCCCTCCGGGGACTCGACTTCACGAATGTAACGATCGCCACCTCGATGGACCTCTTCCCTGCGCAGATCTGCGCCCAAGTTCACGGCTTCAGAAGACATCTTGCTTAATTTATGTCTAATTACCTGGCCTATGTACCGCTCGCTATTCAAACGATCCAGGGCCTCCCTAGCTAAGGCTATCTCTATGGGATCCCCACCAGCCACCGCCCGGATATAACTAGCTTTAAGTGTCTTCACCTTAACAGCTCTATCTAGAGCAAGCCGTTTGCTGAAATCAGTGGTGAAAGACCTAATCCTAGACTTAAGTCGCTCCCACCACTTATTCCCGATAATCGCCCCCACTAGCTCCCGCTGCACTAATCTAGTTAGCTGTTCCTGGAAGTCCCGCCTGCCCAGTAAAGACAGATTGAACTTCCAGTACCCAGCCATTCTAGGCCTATGGTCTAACGCCACCCGGGCACAAACGAGTTTGTGATCCGCGTAGCCTACCCAGTGGAACGTAGGGCAATCTAATAGATCTATGTCGCCTCTTCTAACTAACATTCTGTCAAGGTAGCTAACTACCTTGTCAGACGGCCAATTAAGATCCCACGTCCACATTTTCCCCCCGGGATGATAGACCCGTTATCTATCGACGAGACCATAATCGTCGATCAGATCAACCAGGCTACGATCGCCCCCTCTCCCGCGAGCACCTCGCCCCCTGTCTAACTTGGAGTCCAGGATGGCATTCCAGTCCCCCATTAAAACTAGGCGCGTTGAATTCACTAGGAACGGACCCAACTGCCGAAAAAACGAGACCCGCTCCTCCTGGTCATTGGGCGCATAAACCGCAACGACTCGGAACGAACCACTTTTCACGGCAATATCGGCCACGATCAGCCGGCCCTCGGCATCGGTATACACAAGGTCCACCTTCGCATCAAGAGTACGCCTGACAAGCAAAGAAACTCCTCTGGAAAACCGGTCCCCATATGCTGAATAGACGACAAAGTCATCCTCCAGCACACACGCATCGGAACTGCAAACAAAGTGGATCTCCTCGATCGCGGCAACATCCACATCAAGGGACAGAAGTCCCGGAGCAGGCGGGCAGACTTACCCCGATACCTTAAGCCCCTCACATTCAGCGTCGCTAAGCCAGCAAAGAAATAAAAATAGCAAAAACCTACTCACATACAGAGCGGAAATCTGTGGGTGAAAGGACCCCGACGGAATGTCTCAGGCTACCGGTGCCTAACTCGGTCGTCATCCGACCGTCTGGGACAATCCCGCCAACGTCCATAGGGAAGGTTAATTTCGCTGCCCTATATACAGAGGGATGGAGCAAAAAGGGTCCCTCCCTGCACAAAAATGTGCCATTTTTTTTCAGATCTGGAGTTACTGTCTCCATGATCTTATGTCCGGGAACACCTCCCTACATTTCTCTAGGAAGTACCAAACTTTCAAGTTCCCACCTGTGTCCCTCACACAAGTAGTGATACCAGGGGCCTTCGGGACATTATGGGAGTCTTCTGTAGATTTGCCGTCCACCGTTGTTATTTTGAAGAGTGGACCTAGCCTGGCTTTTCTATGTGAGGACATGTCCCTCTCTAATTCTTTCCTGTCCACCTTACAAATTAGGTCCGGACCCGGAAAAAACCTCTTTTTTTTGTTTTTCCTTTTATCTGGGAGTGGTGAGGAAGGGGTAGATGTGGGCAGTGGGTGGAAGTGACCGGTGGGGTGGAACCTAAGGAGGAGGTTGACGGGTAGGGCGACGAAACCCGGGAGGGGGAAGAGGACCGACTTTTAATTTGGGATTCCGCCTGATTCGAGGATGACGGGAGGGATTGGGACCCCGCTGTGTCTGAGTGTCGATCCTCCTTGCTGCGCTGACTTGGAGTCACTTCTTTTTCCTCCTCATTTTTGGAGGTACTAGGAGGCGGCATTTGTTCCACCTCCATTTGTTGTTGCTCTTGTTCCTGTTGTTGCGCTTGCAACTTCTTCCCCTTTTCTTGCCGCTGCTGCATCTGTTGCTGCTGCTTCTGTTGTTTAGCGGCCTCCTTACTGGGACTCTCCGGTTTCTGTTTGGTTTTGACGGCCACTCGTTCCTTCCGTTGTTCCTGCTGTTTGGAAGCCGCCTTATTTGCTGCTACAGCCTTCTCCGAGAGTTCCTGCCGTTGCTTGGGAGGTGAGGTTGTCACTTTGGTTTTCTTTCTTACTACCTCCGACCACTCGCTGCTGGCCGCTTTCTTTCCCTCTTCTGCGGGCACCACTGGTGTAGGTACCGGTGCTTGTTTCTCTGATGGTGTCGGCTTTTTGGTCGGACACAATTTTGCCAGGTGTCCAGCTTCCACACACACCCAGCAGCAGGGCCGGCGCCCCTCCACCACCACAAAAATCCTTCTTTTATTGCATAGGATTGTATTGGGGATATCCTTAAATCCTTGGCGGTTCAACGTCACCATGACCTCCATGTCGCCAGTGGCGATCCCCGCCTTGCTCCTTATGGTTGATACCCTCTCTACTGGACCATACACTGAAAAGAAGGCTCCCATCCGGTCTTCCGTGATGAACATGGGTACCTGTGTGTATATAACTAGTGAGCGAGTCAAAATGACTTAACTGCCTTTATAGTCCACCAATAGAATGTTAACCAATCAGAAGCCGCAGAACATTGTATCCGTCGTGTATAAAGGCGGCCATTTTTGTTTACCCTACCCGAATGACCAGTAACAACTTGTCAGGCGAAGATGACAGAAGGAAGAATTTCGCTGTGCTGCGATATCCACTGCTAACCTGAACTACGCTTTCCTACTGTCTCCGAATCTTCGAAATATTCACTGCTAACCTCTGGATTCTATACTTGAAGACGACCGTCATGAATTTGTAACACACTACATAGCAAGGGTTCCTAAAAGTTGCTACTAGCCAGTGTCAGGGAGAACTTAAAATAACAGTGAAGTAAGAAGTGGTTCTATGCTTCTCAAAACTTTCAATCTATAGATCAGTGGCCTTACTGCTGGAAATCATTTGTACCAAGAACTAAGTTACTTAGAGTGTTATGATAGACGATAAAAAATTAACTGAAATATGGCGTAAGTACATAGAAGATTAAGCAAAGATATTGGATGACAGCATATTAACACGAAAAATAACTAAACCTAACCTAATTCCTCATATATACAGTGTTCAGTGTATTTTAATCATTTCACATTAAGCTAGGCAATAATGCCACTGAATAGCAAGGGCTTAGTGGGGGATGACAGAAAATAAGAAAACTTGGGAAGCAACAGGCACCCCATTCCTGAAAAGGAAATAGGGGATATACCTCTACTTTTGTTCAAAAGACCGGATGGGAGAGTGATATTTTCTTTTGGGTTTGGTTTTAAAATATTGACCCAAAGCATGTTGATAATGCATCTAAGACGAAAGTGGCTACGCGAAGTGAAAGAAAATATGAAGAATTTGAAAGAACCGGAAATCTAAGCCTAAACAGGAAATAGAGAATCAATATACACAATATGATAATGCTACTGAGACAAAAGTGGCTACTCGGAGTGAAAGAAAATCTGAGGAATGTAGAAGGAAACGGAAATCTATTCCTAAACAGGAAATAGAGAATCAATACCCCCTCCAAGAAGATGATAATGCCACTAAGACGAAAATGACTACTCGGAGCGAAAGAAAAAGATAAGGGATTTAGAATGAACAGAAAATCCAATGTTAAACAGCATATAGGGAATCAATACCCCGACAAAAAGATGATAATTGAAAGAAAATGGGCGGAACTTTGAAGGAACCGGAAATCCAAACTTAAACAGAAATTATGGAAAAAATACACCCCCCAGCAGGATAATAATGCAACTAAGACGAAAGTGGCTACTGGAATTGAAAGAAAATGGGCGGAATTTTGAAGGAACCGAAAATCCAAACTTAACCATAAATTATGGAAAAAATACACCCCCCAGCAGGATAATAATGCAACTAAGATGAAAGTGGCTACTGGAATTTAAAGAAAATGGGCGGAATTTTGAAGGAACCGGAAATCCAAACTTAACCATAAATTATGGAAAAAATACACACCCCAGCAGGATAATAATGCAACTAAGACGAAAGAGGCTACTGGAATTGAAAGAAAATGGGCGGAATTTTGAAGGAACCGGAAATCCAAACTTAACCAGAAATTATGGAAAAAATACACCCCCCAGCAGGATAATAATGCAACTAAGACGAAAGAGGCTACTGGAATTGAAAGAAAATGGGCGGAATTTTGAAGGAACCGGAAATCCAAACTTAACCAGAAATTATTGAAAAAATCCCCACTCCCCCAGAAACAGGATAATAATGCAACTAAGACGAAAGTGGCTACTAGGAGTAAAAGAAAATTAGAAGAACAAAGATGGAACCGGAAATTCAATCTTAAACAGTAAATAAGGAAGCGATACATCCCACAGACCCTGTGTGGCCTTATTAACTCACATATACTCCGTGTAACTATAAAAACATAACAAATTCTCATGGACGTATTCTACAAATGCATTGAAGTCTCCTATAATTTGGTATTTAATTTGTTACAATCTATCGTGCTCGTCTCTTCTGAATTAATTCTTGTATCTTTTTTGCCCTGTTATTCTAATCTTATTAATCTTGGTGTCGTTGAATGTTTGTCGATTAAAAATCATATTAGCAAATTTAATTTATTTCATTCCTTTAAAATAATCATTATAGTTTACTAAAGACTATATTCTTCCGAATGTTTGGATTGTTATTTATTCAACTTCCAACACACACTTTCAATGAGGTTATATTTAATAAGGTTAAATGATCGTTAATTAATACGGAATTTACAAAGTTCTTGATTGACGTCACCAACAACTTTGTAGCTTTTTTGTTTATACTCTGAAACAGTGTTCTCTTTTATTCATCTTTAATTAAATTTAAACTTGACGAACGGAAATTTTTTCAAACAATATCCGTAGATAACTGAAATATCAAAAAAGCTAAGAACGAACACTTTATTTTTCCCACATAATGATTATGTACAGCATGTTGTGACTTAATCTAAACGAGAAAAAACTTTAAATCACTTGCATCAACTGACTATTTTCACAGCTTATACGAACAAAAAAAGGGATAATCTCAGTTGGTTTCTTCAAGGAATAATCTCACTTAAACTTAAAATAAAAAAAAAAGACTTCGATATTTCTAATACAAATATTAATGAAAGATGACTTGGAGAATTTTTTTTTTTAAATGCCATTTCGACACCCCACCCCAAAAAAGTCCAACGGTACCTCAAGATTGAGCTTTACTAGATTGTTGTAAAGAAAATGGGAGGCGGAAATTTGAAGAGATCAAGACAGTCGTTTTCAGTGAAGTATAGATTGGTTGACTCCAGTTCCGTTTATAAAAGGGGACTTCAGGTGTAGTTCCACATCTAAATAGTTCCACATTAGACCCCTGATGTCAGTGAAGGAGGTAGTGAAGTTTGGGTCTACTTTATATATGGTTTGGTTCTTCGGCACGATTAACATTTTGGTATAGGAAATAAAGAGTCAAGGTAAGGAGATATCAGTAACACATTTCTTTATGTGTCTCACTTTGAATCCTTCGTATCTTCTTTTCAATACGTACATGTATTTATCCTTCACATCCGTATCGTTCGGTAGTCTATTTGGTTTGTTTTGGTTTGCTTTGTTTTACGGCATATCAAACGCAATGGGTTTTTTAATGCCAACAAGATTTTTATTGCTGGTTTGGTTTGGTTTCTTATACGGCATATCAACCTCAATGGGTTTTTTTAATGCCGACAAGATATTTATTGCTAGTTTGGTTTGCTTTGTTTTACGGCATATCAAACGCAATGGGTTTTTTAATGCCAACAAGATTTTTATTGCTGGTTTGGTTTGGTTTCTTTTAGGGCATATCAACCTCAATGGGTTTTTTAATGCCGACAAGATTTTTATTGCTCGTTTGGTTTGCTTTGTTTTACGGCATATCAACCTCAATGGGATTTTTTTTAATGCCGACAAGATTTTTATTGCTGGTTTGGTTTGGTTTGCTTTACTTTACGGCATAACAACCTCAATAGGTTTTTTTAATGGCGACAAGATTTTTATTGCTGGTTTGGTTTCGTTTGTTTTACGGCATATCAACCTCAATGGTTTTTTTTTAAAGCTGACAAGATTTTTATTGCTGGTTTGGTTACTTTTACGGCATATCAACTTCAATGGGTTTTTTAATGCCGACAAGACTTTTATTACTGGTTTGATTTGCTTTGTTTTACAGCATATCAACCTCAATGTTTTTTTTTTAATGCCGACAAGATTTTTATTGCTGGTTTGGTTTGGTTTCTTTTACGGCATATCAACCTCAATGGGTTTTTTAATGCCGACAAGATCTTTATTGCTGGTTTGGCTTGGTTTGCTTTGCTTTACGGCATATCAACCTCAATGGGTTATTTTAATGGCGACAAGATTTTTATTGCTGGTTTGGTTTCGTTTGTTTTACGGCATTTCAACCTCAATGGGTTTTATTAAAGCCGACAAGATTTTTATTGCTGGTTTGGTTTGGTTTCTTTTACGGCATATCAACCTCAATGGTTTTTTTTTTTTAATGGCGACAAGATTTTTATTGCTGGTTTGGTTTCGTTTTAAAATATCAACCTCAATGGGTTTTATTAAATAAACAAGATTTTATTGCTGGTTTGGTTTGGTTTCTTTTACGGCATATCAACCTCAATGGGTTTTTTAATGCCGACAAGATCTTTATTGCTGGTTTGGCTTGGTTTTCTTTGCTTTACGGCATATCAACCTCAATGGGTTTTTTAATGGCGACAAGATTTTTATTGCTGGTTTGGTTTGGTTTCTTTTACGGCATATCAAACTCAATGGGTTTTATTAAAGCAGACAAATTTTTATTGCTGGTTTGGTTTGGTTTCTTTTACGGCATATCAACCTCAATGGGTTTTTTAATGCCGACAAGATCTTTATTGCTGGTTTGGCTTGGTTTTCTTTGCTTTACGGCATATCAACCTCAATGGGTTTTTTAATGGCGAGAAGATTTTTATTGCTGGTTTGGTTTGGTTTCTTTTTAAATATCAAACTCAATGGGTTTATTAAAGCAGACAAATTTTTATTGCTGGTTTGGTTTGGTTTCTTTTACGGCATATCAACCTCAATGGGTTTTTTAATGCCGACAAGATCTTTATTGCTGGTTTGGCTTGGTTTCTTTTTTTTTACGGGCATATCAACCTCAATGGGTTTTTAATGGCGACAAGATTTTATTGCTGGTTTGGTTTGTTTTCTTTTACGGCATATCAAACTCAATGGGTTTTATTAAAGCAGACAAATTTTATTGTTGGTTTGGTTTGGTTTCTTTTACGGCATATCAACTTCAATGGGGTTTTTAATGCCGACAAGATTTTTATTGCTGGTTTGGTTTGCTTTGTTTTACGGCATATCAATCTCAATGGTTTTTTTTAATGCCGACAAGATTTTTATTGCTGGTTTGGTTTGCTTTGGTTTACGGCATATCAACCTCAATGTTTTTTTTAATGCCGACAAGATTTTCTTTGCTGGTTTGGTTTGCTTTGATTTACGGCATATCAACCTTATTGGTTTTTTTTTTAATGCCGACAAGATTTTTATTGCTGGTTTGGTTTGCTTTGTTTTACGGCATATCAACCACAATGGTTTTTTTTTTAATGCCGACAAGATTTTTTTATGGTTTGGTTTGGTTTTTTACGGCATATCAACCTCAATGTTTTTTTTAATGCCGACAAGATTTTTTATTGTTGGTTTGGTTTCCGGCATCTCAAATCAATGTTTTTTTTTTTAATGCCGACAAGATTGTTATTGCTGGTTTGTTTCTTTGTTTTACGGCATATCAACCTCAATGTTTTATTTTAATGCCGACAAGATTTTTATTGCTGGTTTGGTTTGGTTTCTTTTTACGGCATATCAACCTCAATGGGTTTTTTTAAACATTTTTATTGCTGGTTTGGTTTGGTTTGTTTTACGGCATATCAACCTCAATGGGTTTTTTTAATGCCGACAAGATTTTTATTGCTGGTTTGGTTTCTTTTACGGCATCTCAATCTCAATGTTTTTTTTTTAATGCCGACAAGATTTTTATTGCTGGTTTGGTTTGCTTTGTTTTACGGCATATCAACCTCAATGTTTTTATTTTAATGCCGACAAGATTTTTATTGCTGGTTTGGTTTGGTTTCTTTTACGGCATATCAACCTCAATGGGTTTTTTAATGCCGACAAGATTTTTATTGCTGGTTTGGTTTGGTTTTTTTTACGGCATATCAACCTCAATGGGTTAGTTAATGCCGACAAAATGTTTGTTGCTGGTAATATTTTTTCCTTCAAAAATCTATTTTTGGTAAATTTTTTTTTCCTTCAAATATGTATTGCTGGTAATAATGTATTGTCTGTAAGATTTTTTTTCTTCAAAACTTTATTGCTAGTAATTTTTTTACAAAAAATATTTCTGGTATTAAAGCCTATTTTTACACTTTCATTTTTTTTCCCCCAGTTAGGGGCGTTAACAATTTGCTGGGACCCTAACTGGTCCTTCCACCCCAGGTCAGGTTGGACCTGGGAACAGGAGTAATTAAGAGGACGTTCCACGCTCCTCAAAACCTCCTGATAAGATACTTTTCTATTGGACTTAGTTTAACGTCTTTCCCAGGACCCGGATGTAGTTTATCGTCATGCCCAGGACGGCAGGTGTCTGTCAAATTGCATTTTGGGTGCGATCGTGGGCCTCTCAAATTTCCGTCGCTTCACTCTAAGTTTATATATCAGTGGAAGGAATTGTCCATTTCATGATATATGATGGCATTTGTTTACGTTAATAATCGCTTCGAGTAAAAATGAGCTTCGAGAAAAATCAGAAGAATTTTTTTTTGTTTACAAACAGTAATTTTACTTTGCTAACAATACCGTCCACTCTATAGTTAAAATATATATCACTTCAAGGTGTATGACGTTTCTGTGTAAGTTACAAGTTCGATTCCTATCGGAGGACACATATATATTATGAAATTTCATGGACATTCAGGAAGGTAAATATAATTAATACTGTTTAAATATTTGTATCTATAAAAAATATTGTATATAAACAATATATATTAAAATAGATACTGAAATTGAGCACTTTATCCCATAAATATATTATACATTAAAAGCATATTTCTTCATATATATATATAAGTGAACATTGAAGCCAACACTCAGGGACTGATGATTGCATTTAGCATGAAACAATTTGTCGTATCTGAGTGTTGACTTCAATGTTTACTTTTATATTTACAATAGTTTTATGCGTGATATGGAGCACTTTAACCCATGAATTTAGCATACTTTAAAACTATATTTCTTTAAATACATACATATATATATGTAATAAAAAGTCTTAAACACTAATATTCCATGGTCATAATTTATTCCATTGGAATCGTAAAAACGATCCAATTCAACAGACCTAAAAATTCAATATCCATATATATATATATATATATATATATATATATATATATATATATATATATATATATATATATATATATAGATATATATATATGTGTGTATATATGTATCAAGATTATGAGATAAACGGAAAATATGTATTAAATATGCGTTTCGCCGAAGAAGAAAGTTCATTTCTCATTTTAATTAAATTATTTTCATTGTATCACATCATCTTAATTTTGTTTCCCATACTGTTATACCTCCTGCAAAGATACGCCAAGAAACCCAAATCCATACGCGCAGGCCATTTCCCGCGTGTACGCGCGGTCCCTGTCCAGCGTGTACGCGCGGACACACACACACAAAATACACAGACGCGTAAACATAAAAATTTTACGCATACACAGAATAACACACATACACACACGCATACACACACATTCATATATATATATATATATATATATATATATATATATATATATATATATATATATATATATACACACACACACACACACACACACACACACACGAATTCTTATAGAATGTAAAATGGTGCCAAATGCAAGTAATAAAGTACCAATAAATATAGTATTAAATTACAACTCTAAAATTAAGTGAAAATCTTTATCAAAATAATCCTCATATTCTGTCACGACTTAAGGCTTCAGCGAATATCTTCTTTCAGGAAGCCTCACTTTGATATTAATCATGGCTTCTATCTGATTTCAAATACGATTCCCGTTACATTTTTTATATGTGTGTTATTTTTTCATTTATTTTATCATTATTATTTTTTCATGCAATTGTTTCCGATATTAACTCTTCTTGTTCGAATACGTGTGATTCACCAAAACCTAGCAATTTTTATGTTTTCGGCTGAAAATTTTTATTATAATTATTATTATTATTATTATTATTATTTATTATAATAGTACGATAGTTATTTTCTTGGTTATTATTTCACTATTACAATTGTTTTTATAAGATTTCTTCTGTAAATTGCCGAAAGCTGATGACAGACTTAAAAGATAAAACGTAGAACGTAGCAAAGTTACCAATGAAAATTGAGAAGAAAATATAAAACCTTAATTAAAAATGCATCGATGGAATTGTCATCCGCATGTATGTTTGCCTAATGTGAATGATTCTTATTGGAGACATTACAATCAAGAGGGTTCAGAAATTCAACTCTCTTGTTTGACCAGTAAATGAAGACGGAAAATATGGCACAGAAATCCGAAGCAGCATCGCAATATCGAAAGAGAAATAATCATAATATTCAGACATACAAATATTTCGTTATAATCTAAGAAATCCTGCTATGACTTATGTATCCACCTGTATAACAATGGTTTCCGGACAATATCGTTACGGATGAAGAGACGCCAAATAACAGATTGATGACTTTACGGCTTATTAAACGTTTTGCAGTATATTTAAAACTAGAAAATACTTTTAGATTGGAAGTCTATTTAGAGATAATAATACATTATTGATACAAGTCCTACTATTTCATCTATAGCGGGGATTAAAATAGGTTGTTTAATATCTTTGCTAAGTGTGTTTTCAAATAAATATAACGAAAATAGATAAATGTAAATAAACCTATGCATATATTCAGACAGACATTTTATAATATATATAAACATATACGCAAAATAAATTATCGTTAAAAACACACATAATCAAACACACAACACACACACACACACACACACACACACACACATACACATATATATATATATATATATATATATATATATATATATATATATATAAGGCAGGATGTGTGTGTGTGTAACAAATTTACGGCAGCATTTTTCGACGGATTTGCACCAAAATTTGCATGCACATTCTCAGAGTTAGTGGAAAGGTCAAGACCGACGTTGCATTTCCCAACTCCCATCGATAGTTGAAATCATCGGTTTTTTCATGCTTCTACCGCAGGAAGATTCTACTGGCCAGCGTGAGAGCCAACAGCTGACTGACACGAATGTTAACTGGCATGCTACCAGGCAGAAAAATTCGATGGCTGCATTCGTCACAATTAGGAATAATTTAAATCTGCATGGCACTTTACTCCAATTGGCTCATTCGCTTGCTTAAACTCAACGTTGATTCAGATTCCGCAGAACTGAGTTGGGCGTAAAAAAGTATTTGCTGTTAACATTCTTTTTTCATTCATTTTTTTCAGTTACGAGTTCTTTTTTTTTAAAGCTGATCGTTTTGTATTCATTTTGTTTAGTTCTTTTTTCGTAGGAGATTTAATGTTTAGTATAGAGCTTAGAAAAAATTCGCAGTGTGAGATAGGCAAGAAGTAAGGCATGTAGTAACATCAGCACGGAAAAAGGCACTCCTTTAAAGGCAAGGAAGGGCAAAAATATTTTAAGTCAAGTGATAGCGATTGCTGTATGAGTCGTACGATTTTTTTAATCAAGCATGGGCAACGCTGGGCCATGCTAGTATATATATATATATATATATATATATATATATATATATATATATATATATGTGTGTGTGTGTGTGTGTGTGTGTGTGTGGGATGCAAAAGTTTTATACAATAAGTAAAATGAAAACGCGCTCACAAAAAGTATTAATATGATATTTATTGTTAACCTACTTTTTGCAGCAGCCTAATACACACACACACACACACACACACACACATATATATATATATATATATATATATATATATATATATATATATATATATATATATATATATGTGTGTGTGTGTGTGTGTGTGTGTGTGGGTGCCTGTGCGTGTGTGTGTATGTATGTGTGTAAATTAATGTACATTTGCATAGCAACCTGTCCTTCTTTAAATATGCCAGACAAGGAAAATTTAATTAATTTGTTATTCATTTTCCCCGTTTTTATTTGCTGGGAGTAATGGAGTACAAATATTTTCCATACATTTAATTCTCCCAAGATTTTCGTACACTTATTAAGCCATTTTCATTTTTTCGGTCTTGTTAGTTTTTCTTCATTTTTAATGGACTGGGTTTCTCTTATAGCGCGATGTTTCCGGTAATAGGATTTATATAGAATTTTATTGCTTTCGCCCAAAATTTTCCTAAAGTGTTCAAACAAATTTTGGTTAGATAGATGTTTTTTCATAGCACTTCGTTCTGATGATTAATACGTGAGCTGTTTACCCAATTCTGTGGTATTATATCAGATATTGTTAATTTGATTTGTTAAAAGACACAGTTTGTACAGGGTAGGGGAATAGATACACTATGTTGGTCATGGCTAGTTTAGATTTGATGTGGCTATTTTGATTGCAGACAATAAGTTTTGCCGCTTTCCATTTTCTGTAATATATTATAAATGTTACATGTTACGGGAATTATACATGTACGATTTGCGTGATTTTACATTACACGAAATTCTTCGAGGTATTATTCACAAGAATGATTATATTTTTATATTTCTGACATCTGAAACTTACAATAAAAATCCTCTGATTTGTGAACAGTGAAACAACAATAACAAGATAATTGTGTACAAAGTGTAAAATAATGGGTGAAGCTCGGTTAGTCATTGGTTGCTTGTACATATATAAAGACCGCAGATTGATATATGAACAAAATGAGATAACTAAAAGTATTTCTGAAAAAGAATGAGATAGATAGATAGATAGATAGATAGATAGATAGATAGAAATGATCTGATGAGACAGGCAGACAGATAGATCAATTATGAAATGACTGGGATAGATAGATAGATAGATAGATAGATAGATAGATAGATACGAACGAATTGAAGTAGATGGATACTTAGAAAAATAGATAGAATAAGAGGAAGTTACGAATTAATTCTGATAGATAGATAGATAGATAGATAGATAGATAGATAGATAGATAATTTTAAAAAATATGATAGATAGGTAGTAAGTTAATAGAAAACTAAACGAACTGATATTTTTCTTCTTGCATGTGCCGTGTACGTACAGGACGGAGATGATCAGGGCTCTCCACATCTCCATATGTAGCAATCAAATGTAACTCATCAAACTCTTTTCCCATATGCACTTAATGTAAAAATCTTATCACCTTTTTCCGCTTTCGTATACATGTCTGTTACCACACGTATATATATATATATATATATATATATATATATATATATATATATATATATATATATAAATCGTTTCACCCCAAGTAAGGGGGGAAATCACTAGCACGCAAGGGGTTACAGAGAGTTGGAGCGAGAGTAAAGAGGAGTGATAAAAGAAAGGAAGAAGAGAAGGTTAGGGGATAGATCAAGGCATCTGGAGACGTCGACTGGCATTACATTTGAATAATAGGAGATTATAACTATCAGGGAAACAAGAAAAGGGAATGCAGTTCCACAGGCGAGAGGTGCTACACATGAAAGTATTGGAGAAGAAGAGACGTCTACATTTAACAGTTTCGACAGGGTGAGAGCGAGATGCCAGCCTAGTTGAACGCTTAAATTCATGGGAACCAGCGAAAGCAGCTCAACGGAGAAATTACCGTGAAAGTATAAGTAAAAAAGACAGAGGGAGGCGACGGCACGTCTGTGAGAGAGCGGTTGCAGACATGCCAGATCAGGGCCAATTAAATTTAATATCCCTCTCTGGATTTTATCAAGGACCTTTAGACAACCAGAAGGGGCTCCAAACCATATATGGCAGCAATAATCCATGCAAGGGCGAATGGTTGATTTGTAGGTTTGAAGGATCGACTCCGGTGAGAAAAATGTCCTGGCGCGGCACAGGGAGCCAACTTTCTTTGTGGTGGACGAGGCTATTGACTCAATGTATTTGTCCTCTCTCAAGTCAGCAGTCAATGTGAGACCGAGCAGTCGCAAAGTCGAGTTGAGCGTCAGATATTCGCGAATCATTTGAAGACTTAATTTTAAACCTCATTTTAGTGGGTGGTCACATTATACACTGTAGAATAACAATACAATAAACAACACTTACCGGCGTAAGAGTCCCAGCTAGCGTCCAGCTGGCAGACAAAAATAAAGCAGGTTGTAACTTAATACAAACCCTGCAAAATAACTGAGAAATCAAACTGGTATTTATATAGAAATACTTCCACTCAGGTACCAGCAGCCAAGAACAGCCCAAGCAATGGACTATCCCACTTTAGCATAATGAGATGCTCCATTGCACCATAAATAACTCTTTCTCAATGTTGAATTAGTATTGACTCAGCTTGCTCCACAACTGAGTGTTTATCTTGACCACGTGATTGTTCGACATACACGAGATATAAAATTAGCGTATGTACTGCTGGCCTTGGCAAGCCGTTGACCAACCCATATAGCAATTTACTGAAAGTCAAAAAGTACAGCTGTATGTAAAATAAACATGATTTTGAGGAAACCTGAACATAAATAAACATAATGTTTTACTTACATTTACCCAATAATAATGCATGTAATATTCACATATCAGTATCGTACTATAAAATACAAACATGACGAATAGGCATATTTTCCATTGTTTACGTTTATAAGAAAGATATTTCTCGTTCGGTTGTTTATGACTGTAGGCCTTTACTCAACGAGTATAGCTTTACTAACGATACTTTTATCATTCTCTTTTACTTTTTAATTTATTTAACTAGAGGATAGGTAATATATTTAGCCTATTGTAATTTGGTCTCTCAAAAAAGGAAGACGCATGATACACATGATAAAATCGTTGTTTATAAGTGAAAATTTTGGGCGCGTTACATGATCATACATACATATACATGCACACTCACGCACACATCACACGGGTCAGAAGTAAGTACAAGGCAGAAGCTGTCATAAATATCATTAAAAAGTAGAACTTGTATCAGTTAGTAATTACTATCTCAAAATATTAAAAAAAAACTTAAATAACTAAAAGTATTTCCAGTCTTTAAATAACCTGTAAAATATCTGTCAATATCTCTAAGATGAGATAGCCGTTTAAATAACTATTGTGCTTTCAATCATGATGGTTAAAATATCTTAACCATTATTAATAACTTAAGGCATACTCCTGAAATCCCCTTGTTAGCAAGAAAAATGTGATAGCGTTAGTGTTGTGGCCTTGTTAGACACAAGACAGGAATTGAGTTAAAAATATGTTTACCGAAGCAGTAATACAAATATATACAAACAAGAGTGTTACAGCAAGAATATTCGGTCCAACTGTCAGAGCTGACTACCCGAAACTTCCCTCTCCAAAAGGCAGTACCTGCTCCTATTTATAGCTCGGAGATTCCATGTCTGCGAGGGTAAATTACCATAACAGGGAATACAGTTCTACTTCTTTTTATTCTACATATTAAAAAAAAACACCCACAATCTTGTTAACTATTACACCGCCTCGTGGTCCCCGCTCCCATCGCACCCTGTGTATATAATAAGTATAAGCGTCATCATGCACCCACTAAAAATAACCTTCATCGCAAGGTGTGATAATGTCGGAATTCAATTTAAAAACTATTGTGCTTTCCATCGTAATAATGAAAATATCTCAACCATTATTAATAAATTTAGGTTTAACCTGAAATCCCCTTGAAAAATTTCGTAAGTGCTAGTAAAGATTTAAAAAAAAAATAACAAAATAATAAAAAAAAATACTTATTTATTTTCTCTTAATAATAACGTAAACATTTTTCCTCTCATTTCATTGTTGGAAGTGTTGCCTGATGATCCGAAATCATTTAAAAAGGATTTTGGTGAAATAAATTATTGTGATGATACCTTAAATTGGTCTGTTTTTCATTATATATATATATATATATATATATATATATATATATATATATATATATATATATATATATATTCCATCAAGATAATATTAAAATAATTTTTCTCAAATAACTTAATTCCTTTGGGATTAGTCCTGAAATTTTTATTAAAATTCGACAATTATTTGATTTTTACAAAACTAAAATTTCTTATATAAATCTTTACCGCCCTAGCTGACGCAGGAAAAGCTAGATTTGTAATTAAAATTTCGAAAGTGCTAGAAAGGATTTTAAAAATTAACAAAATAATAAGAAATATATTTATTTCCTTTCTCTTAATAATAACGTAAACATTTTGTTTTTATGAAGATTTACAACTTTTTCATCATTCTATGCTCTTTTTAGGGAATTATTTGGAGGTATCTACATAAATAATAACAGATGTATAGTAAAAACAGCTGTAACCGAAGTAATGTTATAGATTCACAGTCCTCATATAAGGAATTAATAATTATCTTTTTTTGTAATTACATCACATGGCATCCTTCATAGTTCAAATTTGCCTTTAGACAGTTGGTTATAGAATAACTTACAGGTTTCGTTAACACAACGTTTGAAGAATTAGCATTATTTATTAAAGTTATTCGTCTTCATAATAAGGGGTCAGTATATAAAATTTCGACACTGAATGGATACATCTCCTCATGGAACGAAACACATTGTCATATATGTTTTGCCTCATGGTTTTGTGTTTATATTTTCGATACAGATGTAATTACATCTTGCTTTTTTTTTTACATATATCTATTCTTAAACCTAAACAAATAAGATAACAATGTTTTCTCAAATTGAATAATTAAATACAAATAAAATAAATAGGATGCCTGCAGGCGCATTTGTGTTTATTCAACACAGACAGAGCCCACGTGTTATTTATACTGCAACTATGCTGAGCAGATCTTAGCTAAAATTTCTTGGAAAGAGAGGGTTATCTAGCGTGATCAACAATTTGAATAAGGCCGGCTAGCTCAAAACCTCGGCCACGATTACTTGTGACTTCGTGCTAGCTAACGACGGTACGCAAGGGTTTCCTCAACCTAATTTCACTCACAAGGCTTGGGTCAACTCGTGGTATGGTTTTCAGGCACTTTCCAAAGGTGCCGGTCCGTTGGATCGACGCATCCAGTTCAATAACATCAGGAATTCACCTTCCTGACAAATCGACCATGGTGAGATTCGAACCCGGGTTTCATGGTCAGAATGCGAACATTCTAACCACTCGGCCCATAGCATAATACAATAAACCGCATATCTTTAACTTTTCAATCGATAATACCCCATGGATCAGCATAAAGTTTAGTCACCACACAAAAAACAGAGACTGAAGTTTGAGTTCGGGCGATAAACATACTCTCGCCGTTCAGTGTTAATTTTAATGTCTAATTTCATATTTATACACGGTCTATCCCTTCTAAATTTTTTATCTAACCGAATTCATCTAGATTACTGTTCTTTTTCCTTCCATAACATTTGGGAGTAGGTATTCCGCATTCTGATATTAGAAGATCTGCCAGGAATCGTTAAATGTTGTAAGAGTCCGTGAGCAAATTTCCTTGCGATTAAGGCAACCTCGAGACAATTACGGTGTAGTGAATGCCTTTGATCAGAGTCGCATTATTGGACTAAAATTGTAATCAGTCCCTTTACGGTGGGCAACACACACACACACACACACACACACACACACACACACACACACACACACACATATATATATATATTTATATAATGATCACACTCAGTCAGTAGCGTGCGAGGAATGACACACGCACACGCACACTCACATACACACACACGCACGCAGGCACACACACACACACACACACACACACACACACACACATATATATATATATATATATATATATATATATATATATATATATATATATATATATAATACTGTAAATTCCGTTAGTCCGTCTTTAACAGCCTCTAAAATATTTATACATTGATTGATCGAACAAAAAATTTATGGAGAATTGCAAACAGGTAACAGGTTACTATGCACATTTGGTTTTGCTAGAGTGCGTGGCTTAGTACAATAAATTTTCATTCATTTTCGGGAAACAAATGAAAAGTTGTATTATATAACAAACACAATACTCCAACTATTTTAAAATCAATTTAATGATAAAATAACAAATACTTATTAAATAAAAAATGCAAAATTATTTCTGCGTATCTTTTCTTTAAGTTTGTTTGTATATATATATATATATATATATATATATATATATATATATAAAATATAATAAAATGGCTTAATACTAATATTTCATGGTCATAATTTATTCCATTGTAATCTATATATATATATATATATATATATATATATATATATATATATATATATATATATCATTCTGGTAAATTATAATGCACAGCAGTAGCACTTTAAATATAAACACATTAGGGAAAGTTTCAAAGGGCCATAGGAAGAGACAATTTCAACAATATTTTCACGATTCCACCACGCTGATGCGTTTGCAAAAACATTATAGATAAATACAAATCTTCGATTAATTATAGTCAACTCTCTCTAGCCCGCTTAAACACACGGTTCGCAATGTGGCACGGCTTTTACACAGTTTAAACGAAGTTCTCCAGAAGACACCATCGGTAAAATGATTCAGGAAATGGAATCTTAAACATTCTTATCCGTTTTTGTAGTGCGAATAACGGAAGGAAATCGTGCGATGTCTTTATTTCTTAAACCATTGTTGTCCTCCTTCGCCGATACGTTTTCGATGTTAATTCCAATCAAGGTCAAAGTTGAAATCCAGAATAGAGTGTGGAGTATTGTAACTGAATTACGTTAATTTCATTGCAGTCGTTTCGATCTTATGTCATTAGATTTAATTATTCCGCCCAGAAATATACTATTCTTGTGAAACAATGGAAAAGAAAGAGAAAACGAAAACCTCACGTAACCTGCTTAAATTTCAAGGTAGAGAATGCTATAAAAGCTTATTTATCATTTCAATTGAAGGAGAGTGGCGTTTTAATCGCCATGGACCAATGATTAGAATGGAAATGCAGCGGACGTACATTTATTTCCTGGTTCATATTTATCGATTGATTCGTACTAAACAATTTTAAATTTAGGAATTAATTACTCTAGTCACGTTAGGCACGTACTGGAAAGATGTGTGTTGCTACCGATGAACGCTGAGAATAAAATTGGCGACCACTATTCTTATTCAAGAATTCTATAGATGCCCATACATTTTAGCCCTTTCCACGGTTAGTAATTTAGAATGAACTTTCCCTTAGACAGATTACTACTGAGCAATAAACCACGAGTCTACACTGTTATTTAAGCTACAATTGTTGATGAGAACTCATATCATTTCATTTTATTCATACGAAAGTTATTAGATTGTCATGGAATTGAACTCGGCTAGTCGTTTCTTCGGCACGACCAATACATGCAACAATGGATTACTAACAGTTTTCTGAAATAATTAGGTATTAATTGTTCTTCTATATGCCACTTCCCTTCAGGACATGGCGTTCCATGGTTCTCCAGTACTTCTTCTCCCTTATGGTTCTTAGCAAATTCTCACGCTTTGCCTCACTTCCGGCATCCATTCGCCTAAGTTTGTCACGTGGCTGGCTTCTTTCGTCAATCTCTCCTGCGCTTAATATCCCCTGTGAGTGTTACGTTTTCGAAGCCGTCTTTCTGTATTTGTCCAACGAAATCCTGCTGTCTCTTTCGGATTCAGAGTAATTCATATTGATGTCATCTTGTTTTCTTCATTGACTACACATTCAGGTGTACATTTTCATTATATTATATTATATTAATATTATATTATAGGTATTAATTATACATTTATTTATTTTTACCTTAGTAACAGTAGATTAATGAATAGTGGCTCAGATTGAGGAATCAGAGAGCCAAGTTCGAATTCCAGTCGAATCCATTACATACCCTGGGAAAAGGTATGCATTTTCTTCTTCTCCTCCTAGCTATGGGTAAATAGCAGGACAGACCGGGATCTATAGCGTTGAATGACAACTGGTCTACTGCAGAAAGAAACGGCAACCTCCTGCAGAAAAAATCTGCTTCGTCAGTCATGTATCGAAAGATACATGATCGCCTAAACGTATATTCCCCCACTTATAAACCATCAATACCCACTTTATATAAAATGTGATTGCAGTTATTATTGAGTTAAAATGTGAGAATTTTCTTCAAAAAAAGTAACTGTGATCTTCTTGTTGCATGATTTCACGTTATATCATCTTGCATGTTTTTGCCCCAAATACTTTATAAACTTATTGATTACTTTATCTTTCTTTATATCTGACCGACTGCTCAATAATTATTGAACTCAAAATAAAGAGCAAGATTAATGACTGTATACCAATATTACGTGTATTATAATTGACTTGCTGCGATCTGTTATTCAGATTTTGGCTGCTGTCGAACTCTCTGGCTTCAGGAAGAGTGTAACCTACATGAGGCTATGCCGAAGGTCAGAGTCTCGCCTGGGTTGATAGACAGACCCGAACCCGTTTATACAGGGTTACGGGAATTTTTGACCGAGCCTATGTGCTCGGATTTCCGCACATAAACTCAGCCTTGTGCCACATCCTTCCTTGTGGGGAGGCTGGTAAATACAGTATTACAATTGATCTTCTTTAGAGCTCTGTCTATAAGAATTACAGCAGTTTTGGTTTTGGGAGTCTCTACATAAAGCATGTTGGTCTTAACCATTTCATAAGTAATTAATCAAATTTAGATCGTTCTAAAACATGTTTCTTTTCCCATGTCACAAATATTTGCAGACATTTCAGCTACTGATTGTACTGTAGATTCTATTCATCGCTAAGATCAAATAAAGGTGTTCAAGCATTTAACACCACAGGTAAACTGTTCTTCCTGCCATTAATATGGCTAATGATATTCTTCAGTTGTGTAACACCCTTCACCTTCTTGGACTTACGTTTTCCGCTGACATGAAGTGGGGTGAGTATATCGAATTGATTTCTAGGGCAAGGAAAGATGGTTCACTGTATCGTGACAGAAAATCGTTGCCATCAGAATCTATCTTGTACGTTTACAAATCTATCATTCGTCTATGCATTGAATATTGCTGCCATATCTGGTCTGTTTTTGCTGTCTTACATCTCAAGATTCTTGAAAAAAAAAAAATCCAAAAAAGAATTTGTAATGTAATCTATCATGACCAGGCATCTCGATATTAGTCAATTTCAAACATTCTGTCGTGGTTTCCCTCTGTCTTTTCTACAAATATGTTCATACCAACTGCTTTGATCAGCTTTTTTCCCTAGTGCGCCGACTATGTAGATTCCAGCGTGCTATTCTATGAGCAACTAAGTGTCCCTGTTTTATTGTTGAACTAGCTAGATTCAACAGCTACATCTACTCTGACAGTTTCTTTCCTCGCACTTTTCACCTGTGGAAACACCTCTCAACTTATTACTAGCTTCATTACTACAATCTTCAAATTTTAATACAAAGTCAATCACCATCATCTATCTCGTTTATTGTCGTTTTCTCAGTAATCCCCCCACCCAGTTTGTTCTTTCTTTTTAAGTTTCACTTTCTGTAACTATCCGTGGTGTAGTGGCATTGTCAAATTGCTTTTGTTGAGACAACTGTAAAAATGTTGAAAAATAATCATAGTCTTTTTTATATATAAATCTGAATCATTATTATCTGCTGGAATTGGTCTGACGATATCTAGACAGACAGTTTAAAAGGCATGTAGGTTATTCAACATTGTAAATAGGATTTAGTGCATGTTAATTAAGGATTTACTGTTAGAATTATAAGCAGTCTATAGAAAAACACAAGCCTGAAATATTAGGTATAAATGGATAGAACACTTAGGAATTATTGTGATATTTACTGTAATTATTTTATATACAACATTAGAACATACATATATATATTTCATGAATATATATAAATATCATACATGAATATATAATAATATATATATATATATATATATATATATATTGATGCATGTTTCATTAAATAATATAGACAAGTTTTGTCTATTTATTTTAAGTAAGTTCCTTTCATATTGTCTGATAAGTTTAATAACATTATCATTGAAAGACGAAAAGAAATCACCATATAGATACATGTTTAAATCCGATCTAAGCTTTCGGATTACATAAGCCATTATCAAAGATGACAATTACATTTTAATATATCAAACAATACACTGACGAAAAAATTTTTGTTACATGAAAAATTTCAAAGCAATGACAAAGACGAGGAAGCGAAACTGGCATCGCAGGTCTTGACGTGAAAACGACAAGTATTAAGAATGGGAAGCCGTTGGTATAAACCAATGGCTTCAGTTATCAATTATTGGCATTTAAGAATATTTGTGGAGATTTCGTAGTATATTTTGTTTAGGTTAGGTTTCAACTGTTTTATGTATATAGCTTCAAGAATTGTTTAGTTTTCGTTTATTGCTTTAAAGATGTTTTTGAAGATTTTCGGAATTATATATATATATATATATATATATATATATATATATATATATATATATATATATATATTCCTCGTATGCTTCGTAAAATATATAGATTTAATAGGTTGGCTAATGTAATTCGAGAAATAATAGACTATATATATATATATATATATATATATATATATATATATATATATATAGATAGATAGATAGATAGATAGATAGATAGATAGATGGATAATATTAGTGGTAAATGTACACATACATATGCAAAAAATATAAATATATATACATAGGTGCATACACATACATGTATATTTAAAAAAAAAAAACAAAATTCCAAGAGGATAGAATCCAGGTAGAACTCAATGTCCAGGACAGAGTAAGGATATAATAAAAAGGCTTACACTTATATTCCATGGTCATAATTTATTCCATTGGAATCGTAAATACGATCCATTCATCAGACCTACAAATTCAAAAAAAAAAAAAAACAACTCCGGAAATAAAAAGAGAATTTAGAGAGAGTGTATGTATGAGAGTGAGGAACGAATGTTAGGGCTAAAGAGAGGGGTAGCAGACGAGAGAAGGTGGGAGATTAAAACTTAACAGAATGAAGTTTTATAGAGGTGAGTGGAAGGGGGAAATACGAATGTTGTCAGATGTCTAATACATTAAAGATACATTTCGTGGAGACATACACACACCATAGACGATCTAATATTAAAGATCAGAATAAGAGGGAGGCAGAGGAAAGGAAAGAAGTGGTGGAGGAGAGAGATGGGGCAGTGAAAACTAAAATTAAAGGACATTTGCTGAAAGGGATGCTGTGTAATTGAGAAAATTTGACAAAATTAATATCGACTACAGGTTACAAATGAAATATAAACATAGAAAAAATAAATATAACAATTATCTAATCTAGCAAAGACCTATATTTTTATGTTCAAAAACACTTGCGAATACACACATACACAATAACATATACACGTATATACATACACATAGGCGCATACCCACATACACACTTACATATACCCATGTACACACATACACATATATCCAGATATACACACAAATACACACATACACATACATACACACACATATAAATGTATATACATATACATATATTTGGTTCAATATGTTAGCTCTATCTCTGATATTGAGCGCTTTCTAATAAGTACCGCGCATATAATACACAAATAATTACACCTAAAATATATATATATATATATATATATATATATATATATATATATATATACACACACTTTTCAAATACATATATATACATACACATGCACACATACAAACACACACACACACACACACACACACACACACACACACACACATATATATATATATATATATATATATATATATATATATATATATATATATATATATAGTACAGCCAGACAAGCCTCCCTAGGTTTCACCTAAACGGATCGTCTGGGAAAGTTTGGCTCCAAACTTTCCTGACGATCCGTTTAGGTGAAACCTAGGTAGGTTTGTCTGGCTCACTAGGTATATCTAGGTCTGCTCTACGGTTGTATTGAGCTCTTTTTTGTTAGTTAGTTGTTACTCGTATCGGGGTTTTTTCTTTGGGCTTCAGACCTGCATCTGTGCGATTTTTTTTGTCGGCAGAAGTACATGTTTGTAGCTTTTCTTTTTAAAACCTTTTTTCCTCGAGATTGATTTGATTAGCAAATCAAAATTCGAGGGTTTTTTGAAACGAGTCTAGTTATATATATATATATA
The DNA here is from genome assembly GCA_903632075.3 of Acanthosepion pharaonis. Classification (NCBI taxonomy): domain Eukaryota; kingdom Metazoa; phylum Mollusca; class Cephalopoda; order Sepiida; family Sepiidae; genus Acanthosepion; species Acanthosepion pharaonis. Next base: position 556,075 of record CAHIKZ030004925.1, read on the forward strand.
TATATATATATATATATATATATATATATATATATGTGTGTGTGTGTGTGTGTGTGTGTGTGAAAAGTGTGTATATAAATAAATATATATATGTATATTATTTATATATTACGAAACCCAGGGTCACAAACTCACATCTATCCAATATATATATATATATATATATATATATATATATATATATACATAAATACACACACATACATACATATAAACACATACATCCATACGCATCCAGTCCTTCATATATATACACATTTACACGCATATATACATACGGATGTACGCATTCGTGCACATAAACATATATACCTAAAACCTTACATCTCTATACAATTACATACACCCATCTAAACAAATAGACAATGTATCCCTGTATCTATCCGTCTAACCATACATACATATATAAGTACATATACACCCATATACAGATATATATGAGTACATACATACCAAAGTATACACACACATATATACATACATCTACATATACATTCATCTACATATATATCCATCCATCTACATATACATACATCCATATACGTATATATAAATATACATATACATATATACGCATACATACATTCATACATTCATACATACACATACATATACCTATATATACACACCTAAATATATACACATATATACACACATACAAACAAAGCAATATATATATATATATATATATATAAATTTATAAAAATTTAAAATCTAAATAGGTAAAATTCCAAAAATCTGGGGGTAAAATAAAATTAGCTTGTTCTTTTAGCGTGTTCTTTTAGCATCCTTTCTACGCACTAATGTATTCACCTTTTTTTTACCTCTCAGTATTCGCAGACCTTATCGCCTTGATTCAAATGAAATGATAAAAAAAAGATCATTTATACGAGCATTGATATTCGATCCAAGAAATATTTGAAAACGTATCTTGTAAAATGCGCAGAAAATAAGAAATAAAACCCAAACTGGCCCAAATCTATTAGTATACATTAAAAAAACGTTTTACAGCGAAGATATTACCGTAAATTGCACAGTTTGAACTCTTAAGCCTGTAAAAATATTTACAAAGCTATGGTTCGCCTTATATGGCGATATAATCTGCAAATAATTACTACCGAGTGGTAAAGAATGAGACAACGCGCCTAATATATGACAGATAACAGTACGATAAAAAAATCTATCATGTATGACGTATGATCTACACTATTAATATTTCATAGGAGTTGATTTTAACATCATTGTGTTTATCATTCGACCTGATGAACTGCAAATGTTCGCTAAGATCTACCGATTCATTATACACTTATATACCGGTGTGTATTGTAGGTTGTAATACAAAGCATATAGAAAGATATTACCGTTCGTGTCTCAAAATACAGGTAAGTCGTGTGACTATATGTAATTTTGACACAGCTTGTTGTATACTGTAGCCTAAATTCATTTACCCGTATTTCTACTGTATGTTTGAGCCTTGGTCTATGAGTTAAATAAACGCCTAACACAGAATTTTAAGCTAAAATTATTGCGGTCGATATGAACTCCAGATCGACATGTACATCACAATTTACGATAGCTGTAGAGAGCAAAGAGCATTCAGGTCTTGAAGAGGTTGACTTATATTGAGGGTATAAAAGCCAAATCTTTACCGGCGAGTTGGTAAAATGTGGGGCAGCACTCCTTACGATTACCCTAAACCACTTATCCTACCTCAAGTAAGCTGCTTCAAATATGTCCCACTAAAACTTTAGTGAACATTTTTGGCATATTAACGCAGTTTTGCAGTTCTCAATATAGTACTGATGTTGCCATAGATGATTGATTTACATCATTGATAGCCTACCTCATGTTTAGTATCCGCCTATATTATAGGTATTTGTCTAACTCAAGCGTTTCCACCTAAAAATCACGAGTTTGGCTTCTACGCCAGGTCGACTTGTGCACCACAATTTACGGCAACTTTTTTTTTATTAATATCGAAACAAACCGAAATATGTTTTTTTCTATAAAGATTTTTCTTAATGTTAAGGAACTTTTGTTGATTGGTACGGCAGATATCCTGAAGAGAGAACGAGTTGTATGCCGAAATATGAAGGAAAAAAGCTTTTAAATTTTCCTGTATAGTGTTATATACACAAACGAAAATATGCCACAAAACGATACATACTGAATAGGTTCATTATCTGTGCACATACAGTCAATGACTGGTAACATCTGAATAATTTATAGAGAAATATTTGAAAGATTCTGATTAGGCAAATATCGAGTGTATACGAAGGAACATTATAAGTGCCAAACGAAGCAGTAACGGCGTTGATTTACAATGAAAAAGTCGACCGGGGCAAAAAAAAAAAAAAGTGGGAAAAGGATATTAATTGGACGAGAAAAATCGGGATTTTTAAAGATGTCTGAAATGGGGACGGATTTAGAAATAGATTTGATATATTGTTGCTCGGGGTGAAAAGAACAAAGCGAATGTCTACGGATAATAATGTAATCGGATGCTGGAAATTAACTTAGGATAATTAAGCAGACTGATACAGACATAATTCATAACTAGATAGAAAGGTGTGTTTTAAGCTTAGCTTAGATGTGGCAGAAAGCCGAAAGTACAGAGAAGCCAGTGAGGATTGAACTCACTTTACAGTTGTTATTGAACGAGGAAGACAAGCTTACAAACATTACCCAACAGACAGACAGATATTGCATTAATCAGAGAGAATGTGAGTGATAGTATTGACATATGAATCAGAAAAGTGTGGTTGGCGTATTAAATATATATATATATATATATATATATATATATATATATATATATATATATATGAAAAAAATATCCATATGCCATACAAACACAAACTCACATACACGCTCCCCACACACATGACAATCAAGCTGGAGGCCATTCCTGTATATAGGAGTGGAAGATAACAGTTAACTCTAGCCTTGAACAGGTTAAGAATGTATTGATCGGGATACATGCTTCTGTGAGACAGTTCCACAGGGCAGTGGCTCGCAGGAAGAAGCTTTTCGAGTAGAACTTCCTTCTCACTGATAGGATACGGAGAGTATTTGCTTGGTTTGCCACTATCTAAGTGACATGGCGTGTTCTTGCTGTGAACGTTCGCTTCGGAGGGATGTAAAAACATTCTCAGACTTAATCTGTAGAAAAAGACAATATGTATAAAGGAAAAAAGATAATAGGAAAATTGTATGACGCTTTCGCCGACGCTTTTCGTCTACGGCGGAGTTTTTCAAGGCATAAATAAACGCAATTGATTCCTTTCAAGAAGGTATCTATGGACTAAAAAATACTTTAATTTTTTTTAAATTTAAAAGCAATGTCAATTGCTATCTGCTGCCATCTTGATTACATTTGTTTTTGTACTTGTTCCTTTGTAATATTTCTGTGTCTATCTCTTCTTCACCCGGTAACCCCGCTTGGATGTTAGTGTCTTTAATGCCTTGGTTCAGATGAGCGGGAATAAAAATAAAAACTTATGTGAGAATTGGTATTACGCATTCATTCGAAGTGTTTCTCTTGTCGTTATTTTTCTGTTTATATCAAATGCCTTCCATTCTGTTATTAATCGTTGATTTATTTTTAAAGAGCAAAATGCTTTTGCCCAAAGAACTTATGTTTCGTCTCTTGGCTAGATTATCGCATCGGGAATATTTTACCATCTACTCTTTTTTTAATGTGTGTAAATCAAAAGTCAGAACTTACAGGTTTGGTAGGTTCCTCTTTTTATATACCGATAATTCATATTTTACTTATATGTATATCCCATTTTGAGTATCTATCTATCTATCTATCTATCTATCTATCTATCTATCTATCTATCTATCTATCTATCTCAGTCTGTTCATTTTCTATCTATCTATATATATATATCGCATTCTATTCATATATATATATATATATA
>CAHIKZ030004925.1:565000-585000 GCA_903632075.3 Acanthosepion pharaonis
AAAAAAACAAAACAACTCTAGGTACCAGAGCGAAGATCTCATCCGAACAATTACTCTGAAATTAGTTATAGAAATACACAAGGAGGCAACCTTACGATGGTGTTAAATTGACTGCAACCGAGTCGCCAGACCAGGACCAAAAAATTTGCTTATTCTTCATTGGATTTTATCAAGGATTTCAAGATAAATTGCAGGTCCACCTCACCATACGTGGCAGCAATATTCCAAGAATGGGGGATTCGTAGATACAACGATATGTATGATAGATTCTGGAGTGAAAAAACGTTGTCTCGCCTTACACAGTGAAGCAACATCCTTAGAAGCTGACATATCAATGGATTCAATTTAGAAGGAAACGTTCAATTGTTCTTGACCGAGTAGCCGGTTTTTCTCTCAACCGAAATCTATAAAATCTGTTATAACATTTTTTTCCGAAATGTAATTCTCAAATCCACTACACTGATATCATTATTTCAACTATATATGGCGGCGCGCTTCCTAACCATTTGATGGATGGTGTGTGAATGTTCCACGTCTTTACTTTGGTATTTATTTTCTCTTTGTCTTTCATTTTAGTTGTTTTCTAGGAAGCATGATCCTCTCCACGCCCTACATGATTCATTTCTTGAAAATTATTCATTGATCTGAGAAATCATTTGTATAATCTGACATTTTATATATATATATCTGAGCGGGTTTGGCGCCACGAATTTGTATTGAAGAATTCGTTAGTGTATGCTACCGCTGCTACAAATTAGGTAGAGTGTTATTATTATTATGAATGTGGGCTATTGGCTGTAGTATTAAGCGAAAAAAAAGCCAGAAAAAATAACTGTAACTTCAATTATCTGACTGAAAATTGTAGCAGATATATCGTCCAGGTAAATACTGAAAATAAATCGTGAGGCAACTTATATAATAGAATAAAATACGATATTGAATTCAGACGTGATTCCTTCTTATGTAATTATATGTAGTTAATAAATTTCCAGACGTGATTTCTTTTATGAGTTTTAAATTGACACATCGCTTAAATGTTTTTAGTATTGTGTTAATTTGTTTCTAATTATTTTCTTTACATATTGAGTGTATCTCTCCCGGATACTATTATCGGATTACCACCCCCTCATGATAAAATCTCATCAAGGCGAGATTTTTGAATTATCGCCCCTGACAATATTTACCAGCTACACGAGATTTGAAAGACTCAATCTATTTCTCAGTGACTATGCACAGCGAAAAGACGTATTCTATCAATTCTGCAAAATGTGAGTAATGCACTACAGACAGGTAAAGGCAAACAATTACTGTCAGAAAAGGCAAACAACCAAAAGTAAACAATTACTGTCAGAAACCCCAGCGTAAGAGTCACTTCGGTCAATCACTGACCATTCTGGGCCTAGCCTTGGCATTCTGTAGCATATATATATTTTTTCTGACTAGTGAGCACTGCATTATCAATCACTGACTATTTAACCCATTTACTCGGTAGAGGACGTTTCCCAAGAGTATTTGTGCATAGATTTATGTAAAGAACAAGACTGGAAATCGTCTCTGGGATTTCTCTTTCAGAGCCGATTTCCCGTATGTCGCCCGAACATTTTCGGATCATTTAAAACAAAATAATGGCCGTAATCTACAAATCTTTTAAAAAGCAATATATAAATCTCAAGATAACTCTTTTTAAAACAGAAACTATGATCTGGAGGTCCAAAATGACGCGAATTCAACAGAGGTTCTCAAGAAATCTGAAGCGTCAATATGTATCCCACGCCAAATTTTGCGACCGGCTAATACCATCCTCGGAGCGACGCTGAGGCAACGTGCAACATGCGTTCCTGATACTGCCTTTTAGCATCCAAGCTGCCCCTCTTAATAAAACGAAATATAAAAGTAAATGACCCTTTTTCGTTGATATTGTCTCATTTATTAGCGCGGGGATCCCGAGACGACACATAACGCAACATTATTTTTATGATTCAAGTTATGTTTCTTTTTTAAACAACACACAAAAGGTTTATTAAACCTCAAATAGCAAACAATCAATCAATCGTAAGTGGAAAATTATTAGATAAATAAATTGGAAAAGTTGGGAAAGAACTTGGTATTAAAAAAAGATGCCATATCGGAAAAATGACGTCAAGAAACTAAGCAAGCTATTAAAACATAGACAATATCGGTGAAAAAAATTACGAATGCTGAACCTCTCGGTAATATCTCATCTCTATGGCAATGAAAGCTCGAAATGTTCCTCGAAGATGAAGAAGATACCTGAAGTGGCATATATGTAGTTCTATCGATTAGAACGAATACCATGGTCTGGACATTTGCGCAACTAGTGAGCTTCAACGACTATTGCAAACAAATTTCTATAGCAATCAGAATGAGATGGGTGAAATTACAAGGATGCATAATGAGGAAAGTGGGATAGGAGATTTAGACATGCACATGATGTTTAGAGCTTACATGATTGTTTGAAGACAAGAAGAGACCTATATGAATAAAATGGGGGCAAACTTTGATATGAAGAGTCAATCTTATAAGAGGAACAAACAAGAGGAACGTGTGGGGGGACCATGATTACACGAAAACTGAAGGAAGAAAGATGAAAAAGAAAAAAAGAGAAGGAACCACCTTTGAACACAGTAATGAGTAAGAAGAAATAGCCAATGAACGAAGTGATATCTATTTATTAAGAATTTTATATGTGTTGCTCTGGAATATAAAATACGTCATTGATGCACAAGGCAAATTAATTCCATATGCGTAAGAAGGGAGTCTAACTGACACAGACAAACATTTTCTCTGAAGTACGAAGATCTTTCCTCGGATAAATAATGATTAGGACATTAGGGTGATGTTTGACGGTGTTGTTAGTGGACAATTACCCTCGTCTAATTTACTGTCTCCTCTTTTATCCTGGTTGGGTGTACTCCGCCGTGGGATCAGCCAATCATCACTGATGCAGAACTCTGATATTGATGGTGTCTCAATCGAGCCACATCAATGGTAATTAAACTTAGCTTTTTCTATGGAGAAAAAAAAGTAATGCTTTGTGATTATGCTGCGTCGATCGCCGCGAAAAAGCTATGTATCAATGATTTCTTAAACAACTTTCGAAATACTTATTCATATGAGTTGAAATGTCAACTTGAGGAACTGATATTAAGAACAAAAATGTCTCATTGGAGGGAAGGAATGTATTTCTTATTCATATTATATCTATATCAGTTTAATTCTTTCTATATTTCTTTCTTTCTTTGTATTACTTTCTATCTTTTTTCTCGTTTATTATAATCCACTTATTTCTATATGTATATTCTTTTTTAGTTCTATCTATCTATGTATATACACAGAGAAACATATCTATCTATCTATCTATCTATCTATAATTATCTATATATATATCTATATATATATAAAGAAATATAGTCTTAAGGTATGCTATATTTATGGAATAAAGTGCTCAATATCAGAGATAGAGCGTGTAAATATATGAAAGTGAACATAGAAGTCAACACTTAGAGGCGACACTCTGTTTCATGCTATATGCAATCATCAGGCCACATATGCTCATATATATATATATATATATATATATATATATATATATATAATTCTAGGTATATCTATGACAGTCAGTTTCCTCCTTTCTATCGATCCTTTATATCACAGTTTGTTCGCCCCTATTTATCTATCTTCCTATCTCTACAGACACACTAAAAACACAGACACACACACACACACACACACACACACACACACACACACATATATATATATATATATATATATATATATATATATATATGAATAAAGACAAAAGGAAAACTCATCTTAGCCGACGAATGTCGTCTTCTGAGGTATTTTATCAAGGGAAATGCATTTGTCTATGATGAAGTACATCTGAAAACGAAACCCGTATGATAAATTATTTCTATTGTGCTATTAAAAATCTATTATATCTGAAATCGTCCATATATATATAATTCTATTCATATCCCTGCCAATCGGTTTCTTGTATTCTTATATATATTATATATATATATATATATATATATATATATATATATGAATGAAAAATACAGAAAAAAACAAAATTATACCAATATTATAACTTATAAACAATTTACATACAAAAGACGATGGACATAAATTGTTTAAGTTATAATGTTAATTATGTTTAAATGAAATGTCCATGAAGATGGTTTAAATAGACCGAAACGTCCGACGTCGACTCTTTATTTTAACATTAATAATGCATATTCAGAATTTGTTTTTTTTTCTGTATTTTCTTTTCATACTGTCGGATTTATATCCATATATTTGCTTATATATATATATATATATATATATATATATATATATATATATATATATATATATATATATTGAACAAAAAACATATTAAAAGCTTAACATTTTCAGAAACACTGGATTGTATATTAATATTTTTTTGTTTTAATATTTCAGCTAGGTTCCTCAACAACTTTCGGTCAGCAAGGCCATCTTCATCAGAATAAAACCTGCATGTTAGTAGCAGTGAACTAAAAGGAATGAACGGTTTTTTGGACAAAATGAGCATTATCTGTAGTTATCATTTATTTCTTTATCGTAAATTTTGTTCAGTTCTTGTGTTTTATCGCTTCTTTTTAAGTTGTTTTAAGATAGACAGATTCATGCAACTCAAATTCCCTTCTTGGTCATTTTCACGGTTGTGTATGATACACCTAATTTTAAACGGACTACCGACCATATAAATATGGGTTTAAGATAGTAGAGATTAGAAATTGAATCGAGAGATGCATTTAGTCAGAACCCATTATGCAGGAACAGTCTTCCCAGAATATACCAAACTAACTGTAAATATTGTGTACCTATTCTTTGTTTCAGCCCATTTTGTTAACGTACATTTTTGTGTTTATTATTAGTTCAACAATTAGGGAAGGAAATATGTCTGTGTTAAGTGCAAATTATCATTTGGTTCTTTGGGAGAGTGTATGGTGTGTGTAAGTGTATACATTAGTATGGTTGTGTGTGTATAAGTGTGAGACCTGAACATCTTTGCGACCACATCTGTCTTGTGTGTCTGAGAAATTTGGGTAGACCTTGATTTATGGGGTCATATATTAATTCTATATATGTTCTTAAATTGTAGTTAAGTCCGTCAGGACAAAGATTTTCAGGTGCAAAATCCATTTTTCTTCATGATCCCTTTAGAATTTTTCTAGTATCTTTTCTGTCTACTTCTATTTGCTGATACCGTAACAAGTGCTACCACCGGTTCAGAATGGACATGGGAACAATAGCAATTAAGAGCTGGTTCCACGCCTCAAAAAACCTCAAATCGTCACTTCAGGCAGTGTTGTCATACCCAGGACAATATTTAGAGATACAAGTCTAATTAAGAAAAGTGATGTTTATTTCCCTGTAAGTGAATATATCGAAGCCGACAGAAATGGGATCTCTTCGATTAAAAATTTTGGGTCATTGTCCATTACATCGCCCGCACAACCAAGCTTACAGCACCTGATATTCACAAGTGGTCACTCATCCAGGGACTGAACAGGCTTGACTTTGCGTAAATTCGGTTGTCATGCGGACAAATGTGTTTCAATGTTATGTGTCAGTAAGCCTTGAAATCTCTGAAAATGTATCCTCAATCTCCGAGTCTTTCCTAACTAATAAATCCATGAAGGTCATTTATTGGTATACACTAGGATCTTTTCTCCGTTCAACCCTATTTCTGTTTTATATCTTTTTAATCAATTCACTGGGAGCGAGATGAAATGAAGGAGACATTAGAAGTAAACGGAAACCAAATCCCGAACAAAATAGAAAAAAAAAAACATGGATAAATCTTTATACTGTTCAAAATCAAGGGAGGAGTGTGAACCGGACGATAAGCAAATTTGCCTAAGAAAAAAGATCATTATTGAATATTGCCGCAAATTATGCAACAGAGTAAAAGTACACCTCTAAAAACCTAGATGACCAGGAATCGGAAGGTGATATTTCCTCTAACCTAGCCCAGATGGCCCAACAGGTGAAGGACTGGCATGTATCTTTCAATACCCGCAAAACCAATCCCCTTGCATTGAACGGCAGACATCGGGTTAATCTGTGCGATGGGTAGAGGTTATGGGGTCCACCCCTTTTTCATATAAGTGGACTCGACCAAAGTGTTACTTGGAGTGCTGCCGTTAAATACTCACAGTCTGTCAGAATATACGGAGAGATATAGAGATTGGGAGAGGGATCAGAGATTGTGATTGAGTTGGGGTAGAGTAATAGTGTGAGGTAACTGCTTGTAGAAATCAGTTACACACGCACGTAGACTCTAAGCAAGTCATTTTCGAGACTATATATATATATATATATATATATATATATATATATATATATATATATATATATATATATATATATATATATATATATATATATATATATATATAACGACTAACTGCGTTCCTAGATTTACTAACAATATACCCATTGTATTATTGTGTAAATACATTTAATTTCTTATTTTTATTTCTTGCGTTTGTCATTAATTGGAGACCGAATTTCATCTTGGAATCCACAACAGTAAATTTTCTACATTTTATAATTTTGGGCGTAGTTTGTTTTTGAATTTTCCCAATGCAACGTAGAGTAATTGGTCACTCTCTGTCAGATAAAGAGCAACATGCCTCAATTCGCTCTAAGAGAAATTACAAAAAAGGCATACTGTACTGCTTGCAATTCGTCCCGGATACTCCAATACGAACATTTTAGAGAGTTTCGTTGTTAATCTGAGAAGAGAGCAGAGGATTCAGAAAGAGTTGGATGATATATACTGTCAAAATCATAGTGTTTGAAGTGATCACGTGTGATGGCGAGGTTATGGGTCCCTTCATCTTCTCACAGGACCTCAGACTCAACACAGATTCGTACATCAAGTGCCTCGAGGAGGTAGTGCTCTCCTGGGTCAAGAAGGTAGCTTTTGGAAGACCGTATGTCTGGCAACAGTACTCTGCACCATGGCACACACGTAGGCGAATCCAGTCATGGCTGTCAAACAATTTCTGCGACAACATCACGCTTTACATCTAAACACTTCCCAGACTGCACCCTCCACTTGATTATTATGTGTGGTCAGTTGTTGAGCGAACGACCAACACAGCTTCTTATAACACCAAAGATGAAGTGAAGGCTAGGATTATAGAAGCATTCACCAGCTTAAAAATGGAGACCATCCAGAAGAGTTGCAGGTGATCCCGAAGTCGTCTGGTGGCCGTGGGTGAAATCAATAGCAATTTTATTAAATACATTTACTCTATTTTATTTCAAGATATTTTTGTCATGTTGGTAAATATATCTGTTAAAACGCGATGCCAATCTTGTTTTAATTTTGGTATAAATTTAGACGACAATTTATCCATCGCATCCTTGATATGTAAGATCCATAGATATGAAATAGCTGGAAAATATTCAGTTGCTTTTATCACTTCAGTATATGACTCGTACTGACGTTCTCAATATTTGCGAGAGATGCATCAGACAAAAATGAATAGTGCTACCATATTGGATCTGGAGCTGTCCCGTTCTTATTTAGCTGTCTTGATTTTAGTTCAAAACTGTTCAAGTGTGTGACGAAATATTTTACACGCGATAAAAACTTTCTCACACGTGATACGTCGCAATCTTCACGGTATTATCATTGCTATTATTTGGCTACCAAACTCAGTTCCTCCAGTGCTAAGCTTCGCTGGTAAGAGGCGTCAAACTATACACGCTCGCACCTCGAGGCGTTGTAATAGTTAGTAAGCATGACTCGCTAGAACACTTACGACTGCGTACTAAGTTCCTCACTGGTCGCCTCCTACGTTTGGCCTTGTGCCCCATCCAATTTACGCTGGGTAAATCACTATACACTTGGTTGAACCCTTGTCTTTCGTTTCGTAATCCATTAGTGAAAAGCAAATTCAAATCAGGCGGCTTCTTATCAAGAACGGCTACATTGTAGAACAGTCTCCTGAGGATCGATCGTTATCTATACCACGTCAGCGAAAGTTCTGACCTCCTCCCCTTACGATCGTAAAATAACGTAATTTCGTAATCCTAGAGACTTTTGGGACTTGCATTTAGAGAGTATTTATAAAAAATAATCAGAATTTTTCCTAATTTAATAATTTTGTTTCCATATAATATACTGCTAAATCTGTTCCTATCTATCTATCTATCTATCTGTCTGTCTGTCTGTCTATTCGTTGTAATATCAACGAACACGCTGTTGACACTTTTGTAATGTCAACGATTACTCGTTGTTGTAGATACTTTATAATCGCATATAGAACTATAGTAACGCCGTTGAACAATACTGGTGTCAGACGCCTTCGAATATCACTCTCATTAATAGTACTTGCACGATAATACTCGCTTGAAATGTAATCACCGTATAGAGATGTGAATAGAGAAATAGTATAGTGAATAGAATAGAGAATAGCGGTCCGTATAGTAATAGCGGACCGAGTAGAAAAACGATGCGTTTCCTCTATGGTCACGTGTTCTATTAAATTCAATAATGCTATCCCATGTGTTTGCTCACTGGCAATCTATGTTAAAACTAAAAAATATAACACTAATTCTCTGTCTATCTATGCTAGTCGTGTTCCTTCTTTCTTTCTTTTTCTTTCTTTTCTCTCTCTCTCTCTCTCTCTCTCTATCTATCTATCTACGTTAGTCGGATTCCTTCATTCTTTCTTAATCTATGTTAGTTGGTTTCCTTCTTTCTTTTCCATCTATCTATCTATCTATCTTTCTATTTATCAATCTATTTAGTTAAGTAGAGTTATTTCTATGTCTGTCGGTTTCATTATATCTATCTATCTATCTATCTATCTATCTATCTATCTATCTATCTATCTATCTCTGCCATTCACTTTTTTGTACCTTAATGTGGTCATGCCTATCTGAGTGTCATTGTTTCCATTCATTTAATCTATCTATCTATCTATCTATCTCTCTATCTTTCTAGTTTATTCTAGTCCTTTCTATGTCAGTCGGTTTCATTATGTCTATCTATCTATCTATCTATCTATTTTTGCTATTCACTTTTTTGTACCTTAATGTGTTCATGCCTATCTGAGTGTCATTGTTCTAGTCTTTTCTATGTCAGTTGGTTTCATTATCTATCTATCTATCTATCTATCTATCTATCTATCTCTGCCATTCACTTTTTTGTACCTAAATGTGTTCATGCCTGAGTGTCATTGTTTCCATCACTTTATCTATCTATCTATCTATCTATCTATCTATCTATCTATCTATCTATCTAGTTTATTCTAGTCCTTTCTATGTCAGTCGGTTTCATTGTGTCTATCTATCTATCTATCTATCTATCTATCTATCTATCTTTGCCATTCACTTTTTGTACCTTAATGTGTTCATGCCTATCTGAGTGTCATTGTTTCCATCATTTGATCTATCTATCTATCTATCTATCTATCTATCTATCTATCTATCTATCTATCTATCTATCCAGTTTATTCTAGTCCTTTCTATGTCAGTCTATCCATCTATTCATTATGTCTAGTCTCATTCTGTCATTCATCTATCTATCTATCTATATATTCATCTATATTTGCCATTCACTTTTTGTACCTTAATGTGTTCATATCTATCTGAGTGTCATTGTTTCCATCATTTGATCTATCTATCTATCTATCTATCTATCTATCTATCTATCTATCTATCCAGTTTATTCTAGTCCTTTCTATGTCAGTCGGTTTCATTATGTCTCTCTATCTATCTATCTATCTATCTATCTATCTATATATCTATCTATATTTGCCATTCACTTTTTTGTACCTTAATGTGTTCATGCCTATCTGAGTGTCATTGTTTCCATCATTTGATCTATCTATTTATTCATCATTCATCTATCTATCTATCTATCTATCTATCCAGTTTATTCTAGTCCTTCCTATGTCAGTCGGTTTCATTATGTCTATCTATCTATCTATCTATCTATCTATCTATCTATCTATCTATCTATCTATCTTTGCCATTCACTTTTTTTGTACCTTAATGTGTTCATGCCTATCTGAGTGTCATTGTTTCCATCATTTGATCTATCTATCTATCTATCTATCTATCTATCTATCTATCTATCTATCTTTCCAGTTTATTCTAGTCCTTCCTATGTCAGTCGGTTTCATTATGTCTATCTATCTATCTATCTATCTTTGCCATTCACTTTTTTTGTACCTTAATGTGTTCATGCCCATCTGAGTGTCATTGTTTCCATCACATGATCTATCTATCTATCTATCTATCTATCTATCTATCTATCTATCTATCCATCTAGTTTATTCTAGTCCTTTCTATGTCAGTCGGTTTCATTATGTCTCTTTATCTATCTATCTATCTATCTATCTATCTATCTATCTATCTATCTATCTAAGCTTGTTCATATTTTAATCTCTAGACAGTTCATTCATACAAACACCCATTCACCCAGACTCCAACAATTTTAGTTATATAGAACTATTTGTAATTGTCACTTGTATACAATTGCAAAAAAATTATTAAAAAAACCCAGAACTCATATCATGTGTAACTAAGATGAAGAAACAGAAATATACATGTCTCAATTGCATTCTTTCTGTCCTTGAGCCATCCACCTGTAAATTATTTTTCATTTTCAATTCAAGAGGTTGGAAAATGGCGATTTCGAAGATGCGGTAAAACGCTACATTTCACTGGCTTTTTATCGCATACCTCAGATGAAAGAAACATCAGAAAAATTTAATCATACTTGAGAATTATTCCTCCAAGAAATTCAAATAATGAAAAGCAGTCAGACACATATAAATACATACTTACATATATATATATTTACATACACACACACACACACACACATACATATATATATATATATATATATATATATATATATATATATATATATATATATATATATATATACACGTGTGTGTGTGTGTGTGACTGTGTGTTTTATATATGTGTCTGTGAGTTTTGTGTCTTTCTGTGTGTTATAATATATAGTTTTCACGTATGCTATATTTATGGGTAAATGTTCTCAATATCAGGGAGAGATCGTATGTAGATATGAGAGGAGATGGCCACCACGAGGCGGTAAAATGGTTAGCAAGTTTGACTCGCTAGAACATTTACAACTGAGTAGTGAGTTCGATCCTTGCTCTGGTTGCCCCATACTTTCGGCCTTGTGCCACATCTAAGCTATACTTGTTTGAAAACAATAAATATATATATATATATATATATATATAGAGAGAGAGAGAGAGAGAGATTCAAATCTAGTGAGCCAGACAAACCTAACAAGGTCTGCTCT
The DNA here is from genome assembly GCA_903632075.3 of Acanthosepion pharaonis. Taxonomy (NCBI): domain Eukaryota; kingdom Metazoa; phylum Mollusca; class Cephalopoda; order Sepiida; family Sepiidae; genus Acanthosepion; species Acanthosepion pharaonis. The sequence continues at coordinate 576,366 of CAHIKZ030004925.1, forward strand.
ACTTTTGCATTGAGCACTTTTAAGTTAGTTGATTACTCGTATCGGGTTTTTTTCCTATGGGCTTTCGACCTCTATGCTGTACGATTATGTTCATAGCTCTTTCTTTTTTTAAAACCTTTTTCCTTCGAGATTGATTTGAGCATTAGCAAATCAAGAAACCGTAGGTTTTCCGGAGACGAGGTATTACCTCTACTCTCTCTCTCTCTCTATCTCTATATATATATATATATATATATATATATATATATATATATATATATATATGGATAGATAGATATAAGTATATATTATATATTATATTATACATATTATATATGTCACAATGCCAAAAGTATGGTGCGCTCATATATATATATATATATATATATATATATATATATATATAATTATTTTTATAAAAAAAATTATAACATAAGTATGTTATAAAATCACTACAAAAAAATAGCTATTTTGTTTCAACACACTCTGTGTCTTATCAAGTGATGATGTTAAAAGAAAATAAATGGTTTTTTAAAAGTTTCTGTTAGATTAATTAATGATCCTACACTAGGGAAACATTGTTACAAAAGCTAGAATATCCAATCAAAACGAAGTATAGAAAGATTCAAAAAAGCTTTGACAACGAAATCCTGCTCTAATAGCTATTCAGATCTTTAAATACGTGTAATATCAAAATAATTTATATAACTAATAATTATAAATTTACATGATAAAATTTAATATTAAAATTAAAAAACTGGCAATTTTAAAAACCAAATTTAATCACTATTAAGTTTAAAACTACAAAATTATTGAGAAAGAAAAATATATATGTTTATTCAATTTCATTTCTTCATTGAAATTACGTTCGACAATACGCTACAATACATCCGGTCATTTGATAATACATGTATATATATTTTTTTTTCCCTTTCTTTTCCGTTTTATTTTAAAGTTTGTGAATATGGTCTTAAAATCACGCGTGACACAACAAAAATACAATCAGATTATAATACATAAGCATCCAGACATAATTAGATACACACACACACACACACACACACAAACATACAAAAAAAAAAAAAAAAAAAAAGGTGGGGGGAAGACATGAACATCTCTACAGCCCTTTATGAAAAAAGGAGACGTGAAACTAACACTTATACACACACAGTTAAATGTGAATACACTCTACATACACATAGACACCGATATATACACATACATACATCCACAGACAATGGCATAGACATTGAGAAATCACAACCAGTAAATAACCACTTATTGAATTATAACTTAAGGGAGCAAATATACAAAGATAAAAATGTTTAAAATAATATTATTTAATATATTAAAACGAAAATTCTAAAACCATAAATATCAATAAAAATATATATATTATTAATCATATAAGTTGATAATAGTTTCATTATATGTTTGGCAAAAGAAAACAGGATAAAGAAACCCACAGATAAATATATATATATATATATATATATATATATACACGGCAGCAAAACAAATTAACACGCATAAATATATACACATACATACATATACATACATACAGAAATACATACAAATAAATATATAAACATAAACATATACGTACATATACATATCTATGATAACAAGTACACATGTACGCACATATACATATAAACCTAAATACACACACATATACACATAGACTTTTATGCACACATACTTAGATATATATAAAAAAAAACCGTCATGATATACCGAAGTTTCCATACCCACACATACACATAAACAAACTCATACATAATAGGTGCCAACACACACACATATATATATATACACAAACATACATAAATATATATACACACATACATACATATCTACAAATAAACATATATATATATAAATAAATATATCTATCTACACAACAACTACCATATATACATGCATACATAAAAATACAACATATCTAACCAAATACATATATAAACGAACTAACATATAGATACATAAATATACCTTTTCAAACACCAACACACAGCAATATACATATAGTCTAATATACAAATATATAAACACATTCATACAAACAGAAATATACTTAAATATAAATACACATACACAATAAAATAGGACATACAGATATATATATATATATATATATATATATATATGCACACACGCATTTATATATATATATATACACATACACACATACATACACACATACACACACATATATATATACAAATATATCGGCACAAAGCCGAAATTAGGGTACCCAGTGAGGAACGAACTCATTCCTCAGTCGCACCTAATCTAGCGAACCATGCTGGCCAACCATTATATTGCCGTGATTTTATCATACATATACATGTACATTTCATACATATACACACACACACATACATACATACACACATACATACACATATATATGCATACATATATATATATATATCCAACCACATACACACACACATACATATATATATATACATAAATATATATACAAACATATATATATATATTTACATACATACATATATACATATACACACACACACAAATACATACATATACACACACCCATACACACATACATATAGGCACACACACACATATACAGCAACAATTATTAACCTTTTCTCTTATAATCTACCTTACCTTCCCCACATATATATATATATATACACACACACACATATATATACATACATACACACCCCACACATACACCCACACATAAAAAAAAAAACCATAAATACATTTATACACCAACTGTATACACATTCCTCAGTGTAAATATATCTAACCAACACATAAATAAATATATACACATTTACACCAACACTAATAACACTATGCAGGTAAACAATACACACTTATATCGTAAGTATGACCATCATGCAATAAAAATACTAATCTATTAAAAATACAGCGACATATCATTATCATTTAAAGTATACGACCCCACACTAAGTTAAATTTATAACGGTGTTTATAATTTACTGTAAGTTCATATCTTTGATTTAAGAGATCAGCCTTGTTTTTAAATCTAATAATTTCAAATTTTTCATTAAGGCATAGGTAACATGGGGTATATAGGGAGTTACATGTACGAGCTTTCTTAACCAAACTCTATTTAATCGTAGGTGTTTTGTTCTTATCTTTTAGATTCCAAAAATATTGGATAATGGAAGTCATGTACCTATATTCACTGTGATTAAAGGATTGCATATGCCCTCGCTAGCGTTCCTTGAAAGTTTTCATAGTAGAACCAATGTAAAACTTCTTTATATTTGGATTTTCAATTGTTGAAATAGTACCAAGATAGACTACAGAAGTAATCCCACAGTTATTTTGTAGTGGACAACTATTCGATTCCTACAATTACATAAGTTGTTATTTGTATTCTTATAATTAGTATTGCAGTTAGTAACCTGTTGATTAGTCGCCTTTTAAACTCCTATACTTGTTAAAGACGATGTTGTTATGTTTTTAATTATCTGCTCTAGGTTATCAGCACAACTATAGCTTAATTTAAGGGTATTAGGATTCAATATTTTACTAAGTGGGTTAGTTTCAGGGTTGAATATATATATATATATAACACCGAAAGACACACAAAAAGAAAGACACACAAACGCAGGCACACACATAAACACCTCCCCACACATACATACATACACACACACACACACACACACACACACACACACACACATATATATATATATATATATAGTAAGATATATAACCCGGTGGTCTTATAGGTATTTTTATTTTTACAAAATAGTACTCGATGTAAATTTACAGAGCATTAATATTATAAATTAATTGATTTAAAATATGTTTTTCCATACACAGTTATATATATATATGTATATATATATATATATATATATATATATATATATATATATATATATTCATGAATTATTCACACAAAACAAATGCAAATGTTAATGATTTAATTTATGAGAAATCCATCGTCGCAAACAATTCAAATAATATACAAAAACCTCCGAATCCGTTATGAATGAAAAGATCCTTGTTTCTATAAATTTCTGCCGCATTAGTTCTTATTTTTTACTATGTTTTGTCTGTTCCACAGACATCTTCAGGTATGGAATAGATGTTGTTCTTGTTTTTTCTCTCAGTAATATATATATATATATATTTATTTATTTATTTATTTCTGTGTCATAAAATATATGTTTAAAGTATGCAATATATATATGGGTAAATGTTATCTATACCCGGGAGAGATCGCGTGTATCTATGAGAGGAAATGGGCACCTCGAATTAGTGTAATGGTTAGTAGGACTGTCTCGCTAGAACATTTGCAACTGAGTAGTGAGGTTGATCCTCAGTGGGTGCCCTATACTTTCGGCTTTTTGCCAGATCTAAGCTACACTTGGAAAATAACATTATGAGTGTAGACACAGATGTCTAGACTGTTTGGTACCTCGACGTGTTGTAATGGTTAGCAAGCTTGTATCGCTTGAACCATTACGACTAAGCAGTGCTTCAATCCTCTCTGGTTGACCCATACTTTCTGACTTGTGACACATCTAAGCTGGGCTTAGAAAATCACCATACCGATAGACAGACCGATAGATCAAGGGAGAGAAACAAACGGACTCAGATAGGCATCAAGCAACTGACAGGCATAAATAGGTGTAGATTGAGCTAGATAGTTAAGCTAAAGAGAAAATCCCCATCAGGCGATGTGAGATGAGTGGTAACCAGAGCATTTAGATATGTAATATCTGGTCAATAGTCTGCGGTCAATGGGGCTTTATATGGTTATATGTTTCCGGTCTATTGTGTTATCCTAACGGTTATTTATAGGTGGGAGCTGCTACAGTTTAAATGATATTGAGTAGAAAGTATTATGGACCAGAATACTGTTATTATATAGATATTCTTTATAGCTGTTTGATAAATATTAACTTGCTAATTACTACTGATCGCTGAACATTTTTACTTAACAATCAGTAATCACTATACTATAGTCAAGACATGTTTCCTTTACTGACAAACGTGTATCAGGATTACGAACTGAAAACCTTTGGTTGATGCATTAAATTATTCCAGTTCACCTTCTGCATAAATCGGGAGAACAGAATTTGGTAACAAAGATATTACGGTTACATCTAGCCAGCTCAACTGTAAATTGGTGAGATCACGACGCCAGTCTAGTACTCCACTTAAAAAAGTTCAGGTATCGTCGTGTAGAGCAGATCCGAACAATTACCATGAAAGTTATATCAACCTAAGGAAGGTTACTGAATAGAATAGTCAAACGAATGTTGGTAATGAACTATAATATTTTGGACAAGAACGACACATATAAGTTTCGCCAGCGGCGCTTACAAGAAGTAGTCAACTGCTAGAAGTGTGTCAAGTGAATTTCACAATGAATCTCCAACACAGTCAGATGTGGCACAAGTCCGAGTGATCAGCGCCGATGTGGCAGAGGGCTAAGTGAATTTCACAATGAATCTCTACGCATTCAGATGTGAAACAGGATCGAATTTAATGTCGGTCTTCCGAGCCCGTAGGCTCAGACAAAACGTCCACGTAGACCCCATAAAAAAACGAGGTCGGGTAGCTGTTTCCCAAGACGAGACTCTTCCCTTCGACATAGAGAGTTTGACCAGCACAGCTGGAGATAAATCTCCAACTGCAGACCAACATACAATATTTACTACTGTATTTTTGTAAATGGTGACATACCCATTATCGTCCGTAAGTATGCTAGAACAGAAGTATTTATAGAAAAGACACATACAGGCCACCTTACGGCGGTGGGAAAATGACTAAAGATGAGCTACCAGATCAGAATGAATAATATTGATGATTCTTCTTTTGAGTTCATCAAGGAGCACCATGTAAATAGCTGGGGTACCGGACCATATGTGTCAGCAATATTCTAAACATGGGTGAATGGTAGACTTCAAGTTATGTTTGAAAGATTTTGGAGAGAATGGTTGTTTCTCACGACACAGTGAACCAAGTTTTTTAGCAACTGTTCCAGATATGGATTCTATATAGTCTTTCCACTTCATGGTATAGATAAATAAGTCTCAATGCAATTGTTTATTCACATATAGATATAATTAGAACATACCGATTCATTTTAACTTCTATCTCTTTTACAAACATATTGCAGAGATTTGGTTACGTACCCAGAAGAATCAATTTCACAGATATAGACATTTCTACTATAAACATTTAATCGATTCTTCGACCGATTCTCACATATAAAGAACATGCATTTTCTTGTTGTTTTCTTTAATAATTTTTCCACGCCAACCTAGGCAATAACGACACAAAGAATATGAAAAGAAGATAAACATTATTACCGAAGGAAGTTGGTAATCAACTATAATACTTTGGACAAGAACAGCACATAAGATTCGCCAGCGGCGCTTAGAAGAAGTATTCAATTGCTAGAAATGTGTCAAGTGAATTTCACAATGAATCTCCAACCAAAGGAGGAACCATAAAAAAGCAGGAATTAATACGAGAGAAAATAAAAATTGACCTGCGTTTCAAATTTTGAAAATCAAATCTGAAATGAAAGCAAGAGGCCTGAAGAGATTTTCACAAGCGAGAACTGCGAGAGAAGAAATTGATAGCATGTAAGTCAGCATTACATCTAGCAATGTAAATATCGAAAAGAAAATGATGGCACCTAGGTTCAAAAGTCGTATTACAGCTCTTAGATTGGTAATGTAGTGATAGCAGAGATGAAACATTATTAGAACAACTGCCATGAAAATATTTATAGAAAATATACAGGGTTTACGGCGGTGGGAACCTAACTAAATTAGCAATGCCAGGTTAGGACCGAAACAATGCAAATTATATATCTACAGTTACATGTATATATATTGGGCTAGTTATATTAGAATTGTGAAAGCTGGTTGGATGATGCATATGTATATGATGTAATGAATATGCATACACCTGGGTTCCCACTTACAGTAAAATGATTTGGCTGGTGTCAGCCATAAATACAGACTGATGTGGCGGTACAACTCGACGTCTATTGGACGCCTATTGTCTTCATCTATTTCCTACGCCTATTGCCTACTACTACGACGAGGACCAGTCCATTACGTTTACCTGCTAGATTGTCCTACTCGGCTACAGTAGTTAACAGCTAATTCGAAAAAAATTATCCTTTTCCGGGACATATCAGTGTAGCTAATATGTATTGTATTAGGTTGGTGCAAAAATAATGATGTTATCATGTCGTTTTTTGACGTATTTTTTACGTCAAAAAACGACATTATTACGTCATTATTTTTGCACCAACCTAATATTTTCTAATACACAACAATAATGTAAAAAAAAAAGAATACTGAAATTCATAACACCATGTTATGTAAAATATATAATGGACAAATTTATCCCATAATAAAATAATTTAAATACTGATTGCTTAAAAAATATCAATATCTTGCTCAACTTTCATTTCTTAAACATTAAATTGTTTCACTTATGTTGCAAAAACGGAGAATGAATGACCTGGAAGGCAGAAATTATCACTGTTATTCTTTCTGCTTAAGAGGTTAATTTCTTCTTCGCCTCAGCAAACGTGAATTCGAAGAAAAAGAATACGCCGTATTTAGGGTAAATACATTTATAATTTATTTCCATATATACAAAGCCAGCATACTAATCGTTGCTATTGTAAAAAACGACAGAGTGGGAAAAGAAAGAGAAAGAATCTTGTTCATGGATGTCGGCTGATTTTTTGTGAAGACGGTTGTGATGAAGGATGAATGTTGAAAATTATCGTTTTCAATCTCAGTCTACCTGCGGCGTTCTTGACCAATCTGTGTATGACGACATCTTAGCAGGATCTCCCACTCTCTCCCTTCTGTGGCACTGAATAGAAGAATTTATATCAGCCATATCAGCTCCAAATCACAGTCTCTGTCTTTTAATGTGAGAATCATTTCTACTGGACCATATATAAATCATTTAATTATTATTTAATTCCGACAACAGGCGTCGGGCTATAATGCGTAGAAACGCGTTTTCGCATTCTGCCTTGAGTTGTCGAGTAACCAACATCCGCTTTAGTGTAAGAAACACGACACATAGCATCCTCCATAATTATCTTAGGCTATGATAAATATTTGTGAACGTGTTTTAAAATTAAAAAAAATTCCTTTGTCTTGATCGTACTGTACATTCCCAGATATAAATTTTAGTTATATATGAAATTTTAGATTTATACACATTATAAAAAAATATATATATATATATATATATATATATATATATATATATATATATATATATATATATATATATATATATATAATACTTGTGTTAAATATATGCATACATATGCAATCATATATCTAATATATATATATATATATATATATATATATATATATATATATATATATATATTTAATAAAGAATAAATCCAATGGATAGAATCCAGGTAGAACCCAATGTCCGGAACAGAGTAAGGATATAATAAAAAGTATTAAACACTAATATTCCATGGTCATAATTTATTCCATTGGAATCGTAAATATGATCCAATTCATCAGACCTCCAGATTAAAAAAACTTTTTGAAATTGCTGGTCTGATTACATCATGGTACCATGACACTGAATTTTATTCTAGCTTATCAAA
>CAHIKZ030004925.1:590000-600000 GCA_903632075.3 Acanthosepion pharaonis
GAGGGTAGCTGCTGGATGACACTATGTTTGGCAATAGGATTCTTCCCCATGTCACACAAGCAGAAGAACCCTAGCCATGGATATCAGACAATTTCTGCGACCGCATCACCGCTCACATCTGGCCACCTAACTTCCCAGAATGCAATCCTTTGGATATTATGCGTTGTGCGCAGTTGAACGAGAGACCAACAAAACTCTGGGTAACGCCAATGATGAACTGAAGGCAACCATTCACCATCTTAAAGGAGGAGACAATCCAGAATAATTTCAGGAGATTGCGAAGATGTCTGGAAGTCGTAGTTGAAGCCAATGTGGATTTTATTGAATAAATTTACACTTTAGTATTTCTAGAGTTTTTTGCGTAATTTTGTGAAAATATATATCTTAAATGAGGTGTAAGTTTTATTTTCATTTTTGAATCATTTAGGCAAAAATTTATCCATCGTAACTAGTATATAGCGATTGCTGAATACACTATAAAAAGCCATAGTTAATTAACAAATGGAGACTTAATATCACATACCTAGGGCACCTCGAGTTAGTGTGATGGTTAGCGAGCATATCTCTCTAGAACAATTACGACCGAGTAGTATGTTAAATCCTCACTGAGTGCCTAATTCTTTCGGCCTTGTGATATATCTAAGGCAGGCTTTAAAAATAACCGTAATATAACATACCTATTGCGTAATATAACATACCTATTTGATACAATAAAAAAAGACTAGTCAGGTGACCTTCTGACTGACCAGTGGTTTTTCTTAACCTAGCAATTTAGTGTAGACTTTAGTAGGTAATCACACTGCCATTTTTTTTTTTTTTTTTTTGCTGATTTTCTTTTTCTACTATGAGGATGTGCTTATTCACGGGATTTTTTTTTTAAATAAAATAATCTTGTATTTTTCCCGTCATATATTAAGCTATACAGTTTACTGTCACGGGTTATATACAAGTAATCCTCACTTCTTTCATTTGCATCGTAATCGTCTGAAGATAGCGTCAGCGTAAATCCCGGGTGACGACAAAGTGTCATCCTTTCATAAGAACTAATGACGTCAAGCGTTTTTGCTCTGTATATAAAAATCTAGGCATTGAGAAATCTCCCTTACCGTATAGGTAAGCGTTTGCTTTAAAGTCATTTATCTCTTCTTATTCTTACTGTTATTGTTCTAGATTTTGAACCTACACGCACGACGCCAAAGGTCCGCTGGCGAGCCGCTGATAGCTATACCAGGAGTCCTGTGGTGGTAGCCACCGACACGCCACCGGTGGGCCTCAAGCGGTCCATCAGTGGTAACATTACCGAGACGAACATGCAAGCCGTCCCACAGTGGGCCACCGACGATAAACGCTAGTAGCATGCAACTAGTTAGCAGATTGGTTGCATTGCATGTAGGGGACGGTTATGTTTTCATAGAAATCAACATCGTAAATCGTTTTGCTCTGTCGATTAAAATCTAGCCATTGAGCACTTTACTTAATGAATAGGTAGGTGTTTGCCTTCAAATCGTTTTTATTATTACTATATCTAGGATTCATCTTGTTTCGGACTTTCGGAAAAAAAATTTTCTGCTGGCCTATCATAAAGAGAGGTGAATGAGTAAATTATTGCAGAGAGCATAACTAGTTATTAATTTAATTCGGAAAAAACATTTTCGAAAATAATTGTTCGAAAACAATTATTCGAAAAACATTTATTCGAATTGTAAATTATGTAATGAAATTAATCTAAAGGATAATAATAGTAAGTGATAATTATCCGAAATACCTGTTTAAGATACGTATGTCATTTTGCTTAGAGAAAATCAATGCTGATTTACCTAGAAGTAATCACGTCCTAATCAAAATAATAATACTAAAATATACTTATTCGAAAAACATTTATTCGAATTGTAAATTATGTAATGAAATTAATCTAAAGGATAATAATAGTAAGTGATAATTATCCGAAATGCCTGTTTAAGATACGTATGTCATTTTGCTTAGAGAAAATAAATGCTGATTTACCTAGAAGTAATCACGTCCTAATCAAAATAATAATACTAAAATATACTTATTCGAAAAACATTTATTCGAATTGTAAATTATGTAATGAAATTAATCTAAAGGATAATAATATTAAGTGATAATTATCCGAAATACCTGTTTAAGATACGTATGTCATTTTGCTTAGAGAAAATCAATGCTGATTTACCTAGAAGTAATCACGTCCTAATCAAAATAATAATACTAAAATATACTTATTCGAAAAACATTTATTCGAATTGTAAATTATGTAATGAAATTAATCTAAAGGATAATAATAGTAAGTGATAATTATCCGAAATACCTGTTTAAGATACGTATGTCATTTTGCTTAGAGAAAATCAATGCTGATTTACCTAGAAGTAATCACGTCCTAATCAAAATAATAATACTAAAATATACTTATTCGAAAAACATTTATTGAATTGTAAATTATGTAATGAAATTAATCTAAAGGATAATAATAAACGTGATAAAAAACCTGTTTAAGATACGTATGTCATTTTGCTTAGAGAAAATCAATTATGATTTACCTAGAAGAAATCACGTCCTAATCAAAATTAATACTAAAATATACTTATTCGAAAAACATTTATTCGAATTGTAAATTATGTAATGAAATTAATTAAAGGATAATAATAGTAAGTGATAATTATCCGAAATGTCATTCAAGAGAAAATCAATGCTGATTTACCTAGAAGTAATCACGTCCTAATCAAAATAATAATACTAAAATATACTTATTCGAAATGCAAAATTCGCTATTGCTATAAAAAATATAAAAAAAGTTAAAAGAATAAATATGTGGCACTATTTAGCTATGCCAATTGGGTAACTAATTAAGCGTGGAAATTAAAAGCGAGAAATACTTAAGGTGAGAAGAAGCTATCACGAAAGACATACTGAGAGATGTTATTTTTTTTAACAAAAGAAAAGTGGGTAAGGATTTTATTTTTCATTTGCGAAGAAAAGTATTTTTTCGCAGAAGATAGAAAGTTCGTAAGGTCTCCGATCTGTCAGAATTAATTTATGCCATGACGCGGCGAGGAACGGCAGAGTGCGAATAAAAGATAGCAATCTGCCCATGGCAATAATGAAAATTTCAAATTGTTCAAGAGGTTTACAAAGCGGAATGCTAGAAGATAATCGGAAATTGGGTCAAGCATGCGACTGAGAAAGAATAAGCTGAGACCACCCCAAAGAAAAGGGAAGGAAGAAGAGAAAAAGGAAAAGAATAAACCATTAACTATCTTTCGGAGATATTATTTGGTTTTGGAAGGGAGCCACCTGTTTTATCTCCAGAACTGGCCATGATAAAAGTTTGCTACCTGGACAGACTGTTGGTGACCGAGTGCGAAGATGTTGAAGAAAGACAAAGAGATTCAGTTGACCACCCAGATAATAACTTGGCGGAAATCCCGTTGATGAATCCCAATGGCATCAAGTGAAGTTAGAGATTTAATGACCACAGTACGATTCGTGGGGTTCTAGTCGGTGGAAAAGAAAGAAAAGAAAAAGGAAGATAATTTTTTTCTTTGATCGATAATTGTAAACTGAGACCAGTCTAGCCACACCCACACTGCCGAGAAATTAATTGGCTGAATGTTGGCGTGAGCGATAGGCGAAGGTAAACATATGAAAAATAAGGGGATTGGTGTGAGATACCAATATGAGAAAGAAGGGAAACCTGTTGACGACCTCAAAGGGTTTGGTGTGAGATAGCAATATGAGAAAGGAATAATTTGGGAGGACAATTCCCTTAAGAACCCCTCTAAAGCAGAAAGTAATGGACTTCCAAAAATTGAAAGTGATAAATGTTCCTGTCAGAAAACAAAGAAAATCCTTATTGTGGATTTGGAATTATCGAGGGACCCAAACAACGACAGGCTCCCACCCGGTTTTGGTCGGCGTCCATATAAACGGAGCAGACACAGACGCAGACGCAGACGGAGTGACAGAGCAGAGTTGAGCTGTGAGCTCGGAGACCAGCCTCGCAGGAGCTGACTGAAAGATTCCACGCATTCCAACTTAGACTTCTAAACAAAAACAATTTTTTTTGAAGAACGACTTAGACTCACACCACCAAAACAAGTTTTACGAATATCGCCTGAAGACATCAAAATCCAGTTTTTTGTAAAACAACTTAAGATATTAAGACTAGCCTAAGAAACGCAAAGTGTCACGTATCCATAGATGCGGTTTAGCAGAAAGACGCAGTCCTGTATTCAGAAACCAGAAATAAAGATATTTGTTATTCTTTTTTTAACACATTTGTATCTTTCGCGTTGTTACTTTATTTTCTTTTACATTTACTTGTGCGGTATCACCTTTGCCCCGATTTCGTCTTGCACTGCGGCCCGACGCCTGATTGATTTCGTCTACTTAAGATCAAATCACAACGTGGGTAGGTTAGACTAGAAATCAAAGCAGTTACTTCGGTAACCAGACGTTGGAGGCGAGCTGGGAATCTAACCAGATTTCCATCCGAATCAGCCAAGGGTTAGATCGTCACAGGATAGCATGGGAGCTAGGCACGGGGTGACGTCACAAATACACAAATGATAATCATACGAAATAAAAATATCGTTAGTAGAAAAATCAGTACGAAAAATCCGTACAACCTTAATTTACATGATACTGCACACAAACATAAATATATTGAAGAGTATTCTTTAAAGAATGCCACTAATTTTTTTAAGTTTTCCATTTACGACGCGGTATTTCTTGACGTTCTTCATATTTTGGCAGCCTGCTCTTACTTTTGCAATATGAATTTCTTGCAAGTTATGTTCTCTTTTAAGAGCATCTAAAATACCATATTATGGGATGATGGGATGGTACTTGCTACAAAAAGCCGTAATTCATCTTTCAAGGGCGTTATTAGGTAAGATAAATCGGCATAGATTCTCTCAAAGAAAGACCACATGCATATTTCAAGCATATATACTTTGAATAATTATCATATAGTATAATTGTCCTTTAGATTAATTTTCATTCAAACAATTTACAACCTGAAGAAACATTTTTTGAATATTTTTATTTCGGAAAGTTAATGATAACGCAAATTCAATATGTGTATATTTAGAAGCTAGGATTTGCGAAATATTCAAGTTAAAGACGTAAATCATAACAATAATATTAACAATAATAGAAATAACCACTTCTTACCTAAAATAATGCGGTTCTATGAAATGTACGATGTACGAGGGTCACTTGAAGTGTGATGAAAACTGTATCGCCTGCGACAGACTATAAGAGAGTTGTTGGTGATCAGGCGCAAAGCGGATCTCAGTCTTCCTCAATCTATAGATGGTGGTACCAAAATAAGCAGATTATTACTCACGTTAAACATTGAGGATATACTTGCCATATATGTACAAGAATGACAAATGTAAATTAGTCTTCAAACGACACAATGTTATCGTAAATTTTCTTCAAACTTAAGAACTCAAAAACGAAGAATTTGGTGACTTATATTTATATGGACGTTTGTTCTTGTTCTAGTTTGAGGAACCGTTCCAAATGTTTGTGTAAGCATTTCTGATACACCCTGTAAAAAGGATTTAAATTATAATTCGAATAAGTTCAACAGACTGGCAAATATAAAAGATAGTTTAGAAAAAAAATATATTTAATTCTTTTAGTTCAACTGTCTTATTTTCATATTAGACTTCAAGAATTTCAAATTGGTTTATATTTATATAGTACCAGGTACATATTTCGGTTTAATATAGCAAACATTAAACAATATATATATATATATATATATATATATATATATATATATATATATATATAACTATGAACCTAAAAGAGCCGGGCAAACCTAGCAAGGTTTCACCTACGCGGATGGTCAGGGTACGCCGGCCCAGACGATCCGCGTTGGTGAAACCTCGGTATGTTTGCCTGGCTCTTTAAGTTCATAGTTAGATTTGGTCTACTTAGTGTATTGAGCACTTTGCTTAATTATTTTTACTTTATTCGTGTCGGAGATTTTTTTCTTTGGACTCTGAGCTTGGATTCTAGTCGATTGTTTACGTCTGAAATACATGTTCTTTCTTTTTTTTATTCCTTATTTATCCTTGGGTATTGGTTTGTTCTTTTACAAGCCAAAACACCTAAGGTTTTTCCGGACGAGTATACTAATAGTTATAAGATTATTATTATTATTATTATTATTATTATTATTATTATATATATATATATATATATATATATATATATGATAGCAGGATTATTTTCCAACTTATCAAAAATGATCTATGCCCATTCTAACTTTCTGTCCTGGATTTAAAAAAAAATGTGTCAAAAGATTTTCACGTACAAATTCATTTTCAAGACTTTTTTCGCTTCTCTTTGGACACTCATACAAAACTCCTCTCTCAGGTGCCAAACTTGCTTTCGGTTTATATATCTATCTATCCATCTCTCTCTCTCTCTCTCTCTCTATATATATATATATATATATATATATATATATATATGGTGGACTCTCCCGTCGTATTAGAGGTATGAGGGTCAAACAGTGGGGTACATAATAACCGACAGACAGACACCAACACATTGTTTGATTGCAGTGGTGAAGTTTTTGTACAGAAACAAACACAGTTTTTGAAGGGCCGAATACAGAGACCTGGTGCACTACGTATCATAAGGTACCAAACGCACCCCGCAGGTGTTGCATTTAGAGTTGTCTCTTTTTTGGACCAGTTGCCATCCAAGGTTATAGAAGCCAGGCTTCTCTGCTATTTACCCATAGATGGAGGGAGAAGAAAAGAAGTAATACCTTTACCAAGAGAATTACCAAGGAAGTGAATGTAATGGATTTAACTGAAATCCGATTCCTCAATAAAAGCCGCTATCCACTACTATCCACTGCCATACTGCTTTGCTGTATAACAACTGATCTGTGCGGCTGGTACCTTTGCCTCTCATTTGAATCGAACTCGGCTGAATTAGCGCTCGTCGGAGAATCTATCCTAAGCCGTCATATATATATATATATATATATATATATATATATATATATATATTTGCGTTAATGTGAGATTGTGACACTGGGATTCGCGACATTTGCGATCGTCAGAAAAAGAATTTCAGCGCTTTTGTATATTATAAATATATATATATATATATATATATATATATATATATATATATATATATATATACATATATATATATATATATATATATATATATATATATATATATATATATATATATATATATATATATATATATATATATATATATATGTGTGTGTGTGTGTGTGTGTGCATATATGCATATATATATATATATATATATATATATATATATATATATATATATATATATATATTCTCTGCCTGAAATCCCCGTAGACCCCGTATAAAACGGCATCGAGTAGCTGTTTCGAGACACAAGACTCGTCTGGGGATCCTCTCTGCCTCCGGGCAGAGAGTTTCACCAGCACAGCTGGGGATGGATCTCCGACATCAGAATATCTACCTACCGTCACACGCGGTCAGATGTATCCACAAGGCCGAAATTAATGTTGGATATTCGAGCCCGTATGCTCAACCAAAAATTCCCCGTAGTCCTCCTATATAACGGGGTCGGGTTGCTGTTTCTCGAACACGAAACTCCCATCTTCAATATAGCCTCGACTGGGGATCCTCCCATCTCGATCCAGATAAGTTGACCAGCACAGCTGGAGATGAATCTCCAACTGCAACTAACATACAACATTTACTATTGTATTTATGTGAATGGGGACATACTCATTATCGTCCGTAGGTATGCTACAATACATATATAACTGACCTTGCATCAATCGACTCTTATTTATTGAATTACTTGTAATCTCTTTGATGGTTGAAGCTTTCTCTAATGAAAAATAAATACCGTCTAAATATTATTTACATAATTTATATTCGGACTGTTCTTCACATCGATGTAGATATCACAACCTGGCTAACATATGCAAATAATAATAATAATAATAATAAATAATAATAATAATAATAATCTGATAGCCGATGCCTTAAATAAATAGAAAAAAAAATTCCTTCAAGTATAGCCCGCACATTACAATGACTCTTATCTATGTAAAATATGTGTGTTTTTCTTTGTTCAATTGCTCAGTGGAAAAAGTCATGATGTCATTTCTGATTTAGATCACTGGGCGTACTCAGAAAGAAATGAGTACACACCAGAAATCAAAGGAAATAAAATAATAATAATAATCTTGTATCAGGTTGAACGATATTTGCACCCACTGAATATAAAACCCGACATGACAGAGTGGGCCAATATCTGCACTGGAAAATCTGCAACATCTACGGGAAAGAAACTGAAAGAAACTGGTATGAACACCACCCAGACCCGGTTACGGAGATAGGACCTGTTACAATTCTATGGGACTACACTATACACACTGAGAGAACAATCAACGCCAACCGCTCAGACAGTGTTATTTGAGACCACAAACAAAAAAGTGCCTCCTTATTGATATGGCAGTCCCTGCAGACTGCAATGTATCTCTGAAGATATTCAGAAAGCTTTCAAAATACAAGGACCTTGAAATAGAAATCTCAAAAATGCGGCACATGGGAACATCAACAATCCTTGTTGTAGTTGGAGCGCTAGGATTGGTTGGAAAATATTCCAGTAGACTAATAGAAGGGATTCCTGGAAGTCCATGCCTCAAAGAGATAAAAAAAAATTGTTCTGACAAGTACAGCCATACTTTACGAAGGGGTTTATCTATGTATTTTTTTTTGTCAGTGGAAAGTGTCATGATGCCATTTCTAACCAGAAACGCCTGAAATCAAAGGAAATGATAATAATAAAATCAGATTTTAATTATCGACGTAATCATAATTTGATAAAAAAAAGAGCAAAATACCAAAACCTTGATGGGGAAATCTTCAAAATATGACGGCGTGGTAGCAACTGTTATGGCCTCCGGTATGGACAAATAGTTACTCCCAGCCAAAAAAAAGGGGTCAAAACACTATTAACATTTTCACTGCTACTCATTTGCCCAGTGCTGCCCCCATCCGGCCAGCCATTTTGAAAGAAAATGCCAAATTTCAACCTACATATTTTATTACACAGAAAACTGGCACCAGTGTGTTTTACAGCCTTCCATTTTCATGGATATACCTGGGAATGACTTACCAGATCAGTAATGGGTATACACATGATATCTTTTGAAACATTGTCCTTTGTGGAGTGGGACTTCACACTTTTTGCAGAAGTACCTTGTTTCTGAGCGTTTTCCTGCTTTTTTGAAGGAAGGGTACCTTTTCTTATTGGTTGGTGGAATTTCTACCAAGTCATGAGCTTTCATTCCACCAACGAGGCGATTGGCAGGATCAATTTTAGGTGCCCTTGGACATACGGTCACGGGCGCTGGGAGCATCCGCATGCTAGCCGCATTTTCGTCAGGAATATTTTCAAATTAGATGCGAAACTACCATGAAACTCGAGGCTGACTAATAATTGGCATGATAGAACAGTTAGAATTTCCTGTATTTTACGATAGATGGCGCAACGGGACACTCATACCAGCGGTATGCCAAAAAAAAAAGTAGGTTTCCGTACTTGGCCAGTTGGAGCAAGATAAGAAAAACGAACATCTCCGTAGTTAGCAGCCGAAGTGTTAAAATATAGTTGAATTTTCTAGTACAAGTAATACATTTTTTGAAAAAAAATTTTACAGCAATACTTTTGACTACTGACAAAAAAAACTGTTTGCAAAAATACATCAATGAAACCTGATGTACAAACGGATTTCTTACAAAGAATATTTTCTGTTCTACTGTAAAACCCTGATGCTGTTATGCCGTAAAAAAATAGACCAAACCAAAATGTGACAATAATCCCAGTTCTAGCTGGATTAAAAAATGCTCCGTTTGACTCACTGAAGTAATCCATGTTAGCCACACCTTAAAGAAATACAAAAATTTCTACTACCAAGTGCAGCGCT
>CAHIKZ030004925.1:605000-687500 GCA_903632075.3 Acanthosepion pharaonis
ACTGTTCCTTCATTTATTTAAACTTATTCACCGTTCGCTTGATGGTTCTTGAATAGACTTTGAAGATGGAAACCAGAGTATGATAGTTGGTAGCATTACTGAAAGCCTCAATGATCTTTTGCGTCTCACTATTGCTCAGTTCGGAAGTCATAGTGGGGCTAACACAAATCGTTTTTAATCTGTTATGTTTCTATCTGAATAACTGAAAGTTTTTTTTTGTGATTCTTACGACGAATGGTGTCAAGATGGCTAAACATCTTATCTAAAAACCTGGAAAAATAAACTCTATTACTTTTGTGATTTTTTTAGATATTAAAAATTTGTGGGGGGTTAAAATTACGCTGCGAAAAGATTTGGACTATTTTGCTGTCCCAGCTGTATGACCGCCTCAGTTTCTGATATTTATTACTTGCTCAATGCGTTTCTAGATAGTTCAAGCCCACATTGACGGCATAGGGATTAACTTCGCAGTTAATATGTTACTAAATTTTCTTATTTGGAGCATACTGGTTTTTTCATACGTAATATTACTGCCATTTTCTTACGTGTATGATATTTGTAATAAGAATAATAGATTATTTGAAATGCATCTTGTATTTGTTTTTTATATACTTCACGAACCTTTCACCGGAAACGCCGATTACAGTCATTTCCGTCTCATTGAGAACATTATATCAAGCAGAGATGCATGTTGTAAGAAAAGCAGTAATAAAATATCCGTCATTTTTTTTTATTAGAAAGGATGTATTATTTAAATAAAAGACAAAACTTACGAAGGGTCTGAATATATATATATATATATATATATATATATATATATATATATATATATATATATATATATATATATAAATGGTAAATTATATTACAAACCAAATCAGATCAATACCAGGGAGTCTCTCTCAATATTTTTATTTTTCACGTTTTCGCTGGAAGTCTTATTTTCTATCATGTACATTAAAAAAAAAAAAAATTCGAGATAATATTAAACCAAGAATTTAAACAATGAATTTCGTTTTATATTTTTTCTCTCTTTCTTTCTTTTTTTTAATTTTACGTGACTATGGTAAGTTACAATGCCGCTTAGCCATGAATGTCATATTTGGGAGTAAAAAAAATATCATTGCACCGTTGAACGCATGCGTTTAAAATAAGCACACCTGAAAAAAAAAGATAGGATAACTAACAAATACGAAACGTTTACCAATGTAACATGTTTCAGTTTTATTAAAAACGTAAACAAAGAATGAGATATGAAGTAAAACGAAGAAAGACATTCTGGCATTTTATGTTTGTGGTGTTTGATTTTCATTAGTTAGGCAGGCTTCACTTGCATTTGACTTGTCAGGCAACGTTAGTATATTTTATGGCGTTCTGAATTCAAGGAGAAATGCACGGCCTAACTGAAAAGAAAAATGTAAATATAGCATTATTTATGTTAGTGTAATATTTTATTTTATCTATGTGAAAACGATGAACCAATGAAAATCAAAGAACACGAAATAAAAATGCCAGTTTTTCTTCCATCTTTTTTCCCAATGTCATTCTTTGATTAAGTTTTGCATTCCTTATTTTTTCCTTATTCTATAATTCTGTCGGATCACTATCCATATTTTATCCCAATTGATAAATAAAAATGTTGATTTCATAACCTCATCCTCTCATTCGCAAATATAAGTAAAATATACAACAAAAAAAATCATTTGCTCTTGTGTCAAAAATCCAGAAAATTGATGAATAAATTAGAAACCGTTTTCGATGTCTTCTTTCTTTTCCTTTGTCGAAACATTTTCGCCTTTCTTTAACATTTCTGCTCTAAATGTTAAAAGAAATAATCATTATCCTCAGATATCGTGTCAAAGGGCTGACGAAATATATTCTGTCCAATTATCACGTTGAAACAGATTCCCGTTTGTACATTTCCTTCATTCCCATACTTATATCCTCTTCAAACCTGAAGTATACATTAATCAAGTCTCCTTATCATTGCCATCTTCACGTCTTACCGCATTTCATTCCAGCCACACAGTTTCTTCATCATATAGTTTAACTATATTGAGTGCCTCTTGTGAAGTGAGTAAGCCTTCGCAAATGCGAAATAAAGTACGGAATTGTCCAACAAACAGAATTAACAAAGATTGCAATAAAAAGAAAAAAAGAACAGTGCCAAAAAATTAATATCAATCAAGCAAACAATATATGTAAGGCAAATTAACAAGCGAACCTAGCGTTCTGTCTTCGAGACAAGGCAGACCGGAGTTTATTTAATTTTGAGTGAACAGAATATGTGGTACAAGGCCGAAATGGGGAAGGGGGGGGGAAAGGACGGTCTTCAGTCATAACTCTAACTTAGCTACCAACAAACGGTAACCCAATCATACAAACAATATTCCGTCCACCAAGACAACACATCCTTACGTAATTTCTCACCAAATCCACCATACTACCTCAATGAAAATATTAACTAGTCCCCATATATACAATTAATGTCTATGGGGTGGGAGTCATAATTTTCTAAGCGTAGCTTAGATGTGGCACAAGGCCGAATGTATGGACCACCCAGTGAGGATCGAACTCACTATTCAGTCGTAATTATTCTAGCAAGACAAACTTCCTAACCATTACACTACGCCAAGGTGCCGACTAGGCAGACCTAAGTCATATCAGACTGCAAACAGGACGATTTTATTGGCTAAGAAAAATATCCAGCATGCATTTGAGGACTTCTGTCTATAAAAGAGAAGCGGGAAATATTTTGAAGGCATTCCATATTGAGAGGCTAGTTTAGGTTTAGTTTGCGGTTAACTTAACTAGGGTATGTATGCTCATTGGTCCCCTTTTATTTTTGTCCCTATTTTTCTTTAGTTTATTTCCCCATCCCCTCCCTCTTTAGTTGGTCAGTGATGTCAGTTCTCTGCTAGTTGCAGGATGCCTTTCGTTTTTGTTGTTGTGACTGAATGACTGCGTGTTTGTTGTGAGTGTTTTTGGATGGATGATTGTGTTTTTATACTATTATAATCCCTCATTTTTTTCGTCCTGTTAACTGATGTTTGTGCCACATTTAGGGATTGTGGGTTTTTTTTATTACTAACATTATTTTGTTTTCTCTTCATGTAAATATTATTAATTCATATTGTAAATAATCATTGTTTTTTTTTATTGTTGTTTTTATCCCCCTCTCCCCCACAGACATTGAAATGTACATATGGGGACTAGTTAAGATGTCATAGAGACATCGGGGTATTATGGTAGATGTAGAAAGAAAGGTAGGAGAGAATATGTTGTTTTAGTGATAGGACTATTGTTGGTATATTAGTGTTTATGATTATCTAAGTTTAGAATTAAGACAGAAGAAGACCGTCCTTCTCCCGAATCCCCTTTTTGGCCTTATGTCACATTTTGTACAAAATTGTACGAATAAATACCCTTTCCCTATTGAGACTGAAATCAACACCTCTCGTGACTTATTTTTGGTGAACACAACACGTTAAGTGAGTGGAATATGTATGCAATATAACAACTATTGCGATAGAGGTTTTATGAAATACTAACCGTTTTATCCGCGCCTTGCTGCATGTCACACATTTTTTTGTAAGTAAATGATGAGTGATTTTAAATCATTGTTATAATTTGTAGATAAAAAATACGGAATTTCACTATTACTCAATGATATCGCCGTTGCGACCTCCATATTCTGGCTTTCTTCTTCTATATTTTGGGTAGGAGTCATTGCCTGGTTCATATTTAAATTTAATTTAAATAAAAAGAGAAATAAATTTCCTTGTGGTGGTTTTGCAATAACAGCTTGATCTGACCCCTTTGATAAATATTTGATGCAATACTTGATTGAATTAATTGATGAGCAGATTTCAACATTAATATAACAGTTAAATTATTTAAATTATTCAGACTATTGTCCCCATCTTTGTCGCTATATTTATTACAACGTTTCGGCCACTGTACGCCCCGGCCTTCTTCAGGTGGTTGGAATGTCGAACTGAACACTTTATGCCGCTCACTGTTCCAGTTCCACGTGCCATATTTGATGGATATCAGTTATCAGTTATCTCCTGTTAATTTCCCTCTGAAAGTTCTCACACATTTTGGGTCCTGTCACTGGGTCTAACCAACGACTTTATCCTCTGTGCCATGTGCCCTTGAGGACATCTGGGTATGTATTTCACGTCAGTGAGCGAAATAAAGTTTTCATTTCGACATTTCAACCACCTCAAGAAGGCTGGAGTGTACAACGGCCGAAACGTTGTAATAAATACGGCGACAAAGATGAGGACAATAGTCCGGTTAATGTAACTAATGTACATACCTCATCTCAGAAATATAGACAGACTCTGAACAGTTAAATTGTCGTAATAAATATGTATTCTAAGTCACTACACACTGATTGTTGATTAGACGTATATATTGTCTCCAATATAACTTGTCGATGCGATCTCCATCTTCTGGCTCTCTCCTTCTATATTTTTGGATAAAAGTCACTGCTTTGTTCAAATTGAAATTTAATTCAAATGAAAGGGAACAATTCAGTGGGGGTGTTTGTGCAAAAGCAAATTAATCTGCCCCCTTTGATATATATTTGATTCAATACTTAATTGAACGGATTGATAAGCAGATTTTAATGTTGATATGAACGTTGAATTGTCGCAACATATATGCATTGTAGATTGGTGATTTCTTACTCAACTTGACGTCCATATTGTCTCATTTTGATTATGTAACCTCCATCTTCTGGCTTTCTCCTCCTATATTTTTGGATAGTAGAAATTCCCTCGTTCAAATTTAAATTTAATTTAAATCAAATAGAAAAATATTCAGGGGGGGGGTTTGTAACCCCCTCCAGTGGTCCCCTTTGATCAAAATGAAATATATTTATCCGATTTCCCTGGGCATTTTAGTTTCAGAATATATAGGGTTCTGGCGATGTCCATCTCCAAAACCATAAGAGGGAATTCGATAAGAAACAGAAAGAAACTGCAACTTTATACAACACACACACACACACACACACACACACACACACACACACACACACATATATATATATATATATATATATATATATATACACAATATATATATATATATATATATATATTTAAATTGTGTATATTTAAGCAGCAGTTTTTCATCAATGCATGTCTCATTAAATAATATAGACAAGTTTTGTCTATTTATTTTAAGTAAGTTCTTTTCATATTGTCTGATAAGCTTAATCACATTATCGTTGAAAGACAAAAGGAAAACACCATATTATAACATGCTTAAATCCAATCTAAAGCTTTCGGCTGACAAAACCCATTATCAAAGATGACAATTTCATTAAATCAAACAACACACGGGCGAAACAACAATGATAGTCCGCCCTTGCTGCATGAAAATTTCCAAGTAACGACAAACTCTTATATGCCCGCGTACACAATTCCGGAAAATCCTTGTTGACAACACAAATATACTTAAACATGAAAACAATAAACAAAATTTTAAAATTCTTGAAGATTTTGACATAAAACAGTTGAAACCTAATCTGAACAAAATAAACTATGAAATCTCCACAAATATCCTTAAATGCCTATAATTTATAACAGAAGCCATTGGTTCATACCAATGGCTTCCCATACTTAATACTTCTCGTTTTTCACTCTCCCTATATATATATATTGTAAGAATGAGTTATTGGTATAATAATGGTTTAGTGATACAAGTCTTCCTAATTAATCCATAACTGGGAAAGAATAAGCGAAATCATGCCTTTCCCAACTTTATTTGTGCGTAAGTAAACATAAAGAACAAAACATGAATTGGAACATGGCTCTCCAATTCCATTGAGCGATTATCATTTACACCACTCGCACACCCACACTTAGAGCGCCTGTTATTCCATCTTTGTACTGAGCTGACTGGATTTACATTAACTTCGTTGACTGTGTGGATACCGGTGTGTCATCACGAGAACATTACAGAATATCCTTCGCCAGTCGATATTTGCATAATTATTTCTTTAAACAGTTTCTAATTTATTACAAGCCATTACTAATTACAAAACTCTTACGTTTAAGATTACTTCAGCTCATAAGCGGTCACTATCTAGCTTGTGACAAAGTTCGACGTGGCTAACTTGAAAGATAGGTGGATAAATTATTCAACGTGGTGTGACTGGAAGTTGTAAAGACGTGTTTTAAAAGTAGGTAATGGATAGAAAACTTAGATATATTTATTTAAATATAGGTTTGTCATAAATATAATAAAATTTATTTTAAAAGACGGATCAATCGGAAGGCAAATATTCAAGTCAATATTCAAAGAAATCCACTACAATCTACTGTCTACCAATCTCTTGCAAGTAAAGTTGGTTTACTGTTTCGTACCAGAAGTCTTTTGTTATTTCTCGTTAGAATGTATCTTGGACATTTAAAAAATCAACCATTAATCTGTTCATTGAATACTATTGTCAAATCTGGTCAGGAGCACATGCTAATCCGCGCAATGTTTTTAATAAAATCAAAATCGGGGTTTGCAATTTAATCGATCCTGACTTGGCATCTCAACTTCAATCACCTTCTCACCGACGTGACATAGCTTTCCTCTCTCTTGTCTAAACATATTTTCATGCCTACAGCTATCACGAGCTATTTCCTCTTTATTGGCGACTTATGAATTTGATCGAAACACTTAAGCTTCTGTAAGTGTTTTATATCTGGTGTGTGGAGAAATTTGTAGAACAATCTTTTTCTATTTCCCAGGTTGTTCGTTCGTAGTGTCAGGTACTTTTTGTTTTTAACAACGTATTTCTAATCATTTCACGCCAATCATGGTGGGCCATGGCTCTTGTATGCAGGGGGTCACATGGCCTGAAAGTGAGAGAAGGACAGGGAGGATTGAGGAATGACAAAAATGAATGGGATTTAAGAAAACATAATACGGCTCTTGACATTGCATTTAATCGTTTAAGATTGTAATTACCAGGGAAGCAAGGAAACGAAACGTAGATCCACAGGTGGGAAGTGGGAGAAAAAAAACTGTTTGATTAGAAGTGGCGGTTGCATTTAGCTATTTTAAGTGGGGGACGTAGATGGCAATGTGTAGCACACTTAAATTTATGTAGTGGAGGCCCCAAAGGAAAATCGTATCATAGGAGATGCTGTGAAAACATTTGTAGAAAAGACAAAGCAAAGCCGTCACGTCGGTGAGAAACTGACTAAAGTCGATTTGCCAATTACAGAACAATCTTTTTATTTTGCCAAAGACCTCGAGATGAATAGCAGGAGCACCAGACCACATATGGCAACAATATTCAATACACGGGCGAATAGTAGATTGATAAATGTGCAAAATAGACTCTAACGAGAGAAATATACTGGCACTACACAGGAAGCCAATATTCCTTGCAGTATATGCATCTATTTGATTCGATGTAGTCTCTCCACTTCAAGTCAGTTGAAAACGCGAGGCCAAGAAGACGCAGCGTGTTGCTTTCAGGAGTCTTATTTCATTCAAATTGGCCGAAACATAGACACTTTTTTTCCTTATTATTACTTAATAAAACCACTGAGATTCAAGTTGTTACTGGGTTTGAGAAAAACACCACTAAGGAGAGAGAACCATAAAGAATCTGAATTGACCCCCTCAGAGAAACTTCCCTGTCAACCAACAACCTGGCTGATGCACGACCCAGGAAGAGAAACGCACTGCGACTTTTTGGTCACATGTTCTCAACGGACTTTAAGCGGAAATCTGTATCTACTGAAAGGAAAGTTGGGTTACTCTATCGTTAGTGAATTGAATACTGTTGTCATATCAGGTGAGGTATTCCTTCTATCATCACGATGTTTTTGTTGTATCCTTAAAGATGTTACAGACAGAGATGGTACGCGAGTGAAAGTAACGGCAACACAGGCGTAGATGAAAGAAAGAGAGCTTTATTGTAAAAGTGAATATACTACTGAAAGACAGGGAATCGGTTAGCAGGCTAGTAATTCCCGAAGTAAGATTATTTACCTTAACTCCCCGGAAGGCTAGGGCAAACAATCCCAGTAGACCACGTATACACGGGGTCTGGTAGATGTTTAAACACCCCCCCCCGGACGAGACTCTACACTTCGGCATAGCCTCGTCTCGATTCGTCTCTGCCTGAAAGGAGAGTTCGACCAGCACAGCCGGAGACGTATCTCCAACTAATTCCCGAAGCAAGACTCAGATATATTCTGTGCACACTGAATATATTTACTGATATAGTCTGTCCACAATAGGCAATGGGGGGAGTGGAACATTTCATTACAACAATCCAAAGAAGGATCTAAAATTTAATCGATCCTAACATGGCATCCAGACTTTAGTCACTTTCTAATCGATGTGAAATAACTTTCCTCTGACTTTTCTATAAATATTTCCATGTCAACTACTCTCAGGAGCTTTTCCCCTGGTGAGTATGTCTGTTTAAGCGGGCTATTAGATCGACATCTAGATTCAACCCTCTTGCCGTTGAATTAGGTGATATAAAATGTAATCGCCAGTTCTACTCCAATACTTACTTTTTTCGCACTTCCCGCCTGGGGAACTCCTTTCCCTTCTTTTGCTTCCCTGCTAACTACAACAACAAAAATTTAAATGCAACGTCAAGCGCCATCTTCTATCTTCTACGTTCCCCGGTCTTCTTTATAGCCAGATTTTCAATCTTGTAAAGAGTTATCACCAACACTTGTCTACCTTGTGCTGAATGTATTTTCAATCTTGCTGCTTCAAAGAAGATTATCCTTCTCTGTATAGTGCGGACTGGCACTACAGAATTACAACAAAAGACTGTACCAAGTAACAGGAACGACATCACATGAAGACTACCAACAGTAGCAACAATGAAAATGGATAACTCATGTCACTCGAAAATAAAATAATAATGACATGATCAACATTTTGACTTTCTACAATACTTTGAATAAAATGTCAACATCAATAGCGGCAAGTGAGATAACTGTACTTGAGAAAACTATGTTCTTTAAAAAAACAGTTTAAAGTGAAACATCTTATAAATTTCAAAGGAAAGCAGTAGGGATTCAGTCAATGAATGCCGAATATTTCCTTGTTTCAACGTTTAATATTTTCGTTCTTTATATATGTTTAGTTAAATTTAATGCATTGTCCCTCTTTTTTACATAGCACCAATATACCCAAGATAAGTGGTCTTTCATTTGATCATGCTACTAATTTTTTTTTTATTTATTTATTCTTTTAATAATTTATTTCACACCAAGCTATGTAGAAATGCCACTAGTAGGGAGTGTATCTTAGCGTGTTAAATTCAAAGAGAAAACTGAGTATAGGGAGGATTGAGGAAAGAACAAAATATGAACGGGATTCAAAAAGATAGCGATTGACGTTGAATTTAAATTGTAGAAGTTTCTAGTTATCAGGAGAGCAAGTAAATGGAAGGGAGCTCAACAGGCGGGAAGTTCGAGAAATCTGTCAGAATCGACGTGGCAGTTGCATTTAACTATTTTAACATTAAACGGGTGGGACCTACGTTCCAATCTAGTAGCCCGCTTAAATTCATGGAATCGTACACCAGGGAAAAATCTCCTCAGTAGAGTTGCCCTGAAAATACCAGCAGAAAAAATTATTTCACGTCGGAGAAAGTGATTGAACTTGAGAATGTTAGTCTAGAACGATTACATTGTAGATCCTTTTTTGGATTTTCTCAAGAACATCCAGATAAATAGCATTCTCTAGGAAATGTTATATAACCTATGTTGCTATATGGCAGTGTAAAAAAAATTAGGATTTATTTCAGTAATGAAAACTTTTTGTCCTAGAATACTCACAGTCTAAATTAAAGGGTAGGGAATATTCCAACATATCTAATAAAAGGGGCGGCTGGAAAAAGTATTTCATGAACATAAAATTACTCCTTGCGAATTCTTTGTTTAAAACTCAATTTTTATTTTGCTTTTAAGTAAACGAGATGGGAGTACCACATGCGTGAAATTCGAAAAAATCAAATGGCGGTGTCATTTAATTATTTTAACAGTAAATGGGTGGGCCTAAAATGCCAATCCAGACGCCCGCTTAATTTCATGTAGTCGGGGCACTAGAGAAAAGCTCGTCAGAACAGTTGAAAATATTTGTAGAAAAGAGAGGGAAGCCACGACATGTCGGTGAGAAAGTAACTGAAGTGGAGAAGTCAAGTCAGGATCGAATACATTGCAGATCTGTTTTGGGTTTTTTTTTCAAGAAATAGGAAATAGCAGGGATTATCTTGGTAATATTATATAAGACTGCCGCTATTGGCAGTGTAAGATATTTTAGGATTACCTCGGCGCCACGCCCGATAATAATTCCACATTCAAATTAATGAAAGACTTCCAAATAACTGTCTTACGTCTTGCATATATCGCTGCGTAGTAGTAATCATTGTACAGTTCTCCATGTCCTGAATAGCAACCGTGTTTGATAGGCATAGTCTTCAATGTTCGCCAGTTGTTGTTCATGTATAATGATCTATCTAATTTGCTTAATATAATACAGACTTTATTGAAAATAGTAATAGATTATCGATTTTAAATGACTTGAAGAATTCAAGATCCCAGTTTCTCGAACAGAACATAAGACAACCGGTAATTGTTTCCAAATTAAAGTCTTTATATAGCGAATATAAGTGATTGTACTGTCCAATTAAAATAGACGCCATTTATCTAAGACAAACTAGACAAATGCATCTATTTTAATTGGTATCAAAAAAATTACTTATCTTCACTGTATAAAGG
The DNA here is from genome assembly GCA_903632075.3 of Acanthosepion pharaonis. Lineage (NCBI taxonomy): Eukaryota > Metazoa > Mollusca > Cephalopoda > Sepiida > Sepiidae > Acanthosepion > Acanthosepion pharaonis. The sequence goes on from CAHIKZ030004925.1 coordinate 615,773, forward strand.
CCTCAATTTGAAAACAATTATTGGTTATTTAATAGACATGATCATTGGGCAGATCTGCTGCAGAACGAATGTATGTATATTGTCATGCGCAGTGTCTTCTTTTTAATCCGGCTATTTTACCGAATATTTGTTATAAGTCTGTTCATCAAACGAGCCATAATACTTTTTCATTAAAATATATTGCATCGGTGAAAGAGGCGCAACTACCTCAACTATGAGGTAGACAAAGAAAAATATTTGTACTGCTGGCGTGTTCATTATTTTAGACGTTATTACTTTAAGCTGTATTTATTTCTTTGAGCTGAGAATTAATTAAGATACAATTAGAAAAAAAAATAAAAAAAAAATAATTTATTCGCTCCAGACAACTTTTGAATACTTGACAGTTCAAAAAGTAATTAAATTTTGTTTTTTTTTATTTCATTAAGTATATTCATCTAACTTGAAAATAGATTTTGTCCAATAAGAAAAGAAAGCGCTACCCACGACCTAATCGACAATTAGTCGATCAATTCCAAATCAATTTAACAATCAATAAATCGATTCTAATTACGTGTTGGAAACATTTAATTTAGGATAGAATTTATTGAAAATGACCATATTATTTATACGGCGTGTGGTTATTATGTTAATACCCGTATATCTATACGTTAGAGTCCTGTATATTGTTTTGTAGAAATTAGAGACAATGTGTCGCCCCCGAAGGCATGGGGTGAAACGAATGGTGTTTCTGACGATGCTGGCCACGGCCCGAATGGTGATTTGGACGAAGCGAATAGAGGAAGTCTTGCGAGGCAACCGTCTTTCTCATCAGGATCTAATCTGATTCTTTGAGTATCAGTTCAAGATGAAGATTAGAACTGATAGCAAACGTTTGCATTCGACAGGCTTCAGCGAAAGGTGGGTGAAAGAGGCGAGCTTGGTTCGTTTCAACGGGGCTAGCTTTGATTTTCCCATTTACATCAACCTACGTCACATCGGGGTGGTTTTCTTTGGAGCCCTCCCCTTGGTTAGGTTAGACAAGCTTTTGTGTAGCTAGTTAATGTGAGTAAGTGTTGTTCGTTGCCTGTGTCCGACTGACTCTTTGGTTATGATCCAAGTTGAGATTCCCAAACTACCCAGTTTGTTTCGGCCCCTTTTTATCTCGACTGTGTCAGCTTTTATATTTCCCATGTCCGTATATTTTTCTCTTTTCCCACTCCCTTAGCGAGAGAGCCTCTTGACTTTGTCCAAGGGGCAGAATACAGCGGCCTCTCTTTTTTGAGGGCTGAGCAGGCCCTACTAACATCAGTTATGTTTAGTTTACTTTGAGTCTATATTTAATTTCTTTTGGGGTTCAATCCCTCCCATCTTATTCTATTCATCCATGAATTTTTAAGTATATATTTTATAATCATTTGATTTTATGGCATGGGGCGCGTTTTATAGGTTCCCTTGAGACGATGCGGTATTAAGGTGTATAGAGGATTGAATGGTGACGGACGATTTCTAATGTTGAATGTGTACATTGTAATGAGTTAATGGGTCGTTAATCAGATTAGCTAGGTATAAGATTGTTAGTCATGACCAGCCTCAACCCCTACCCATTTTGGCCTTGTGCCGCAATTGTATTTTAAATACAATAAATAATAATTAGAGAAAATTGTTAACATATATTGTGAAAACAAATAATGTTTATTGGCCACTACGTTTGTCGTTTTGATTCCAGCGTGCTCGCTTATCTACGACTATCGCGAGAAGTAAATATCTTTGTAACATTCCAAATGACAAAAAATAAAGTGTGACGCAGATAAATCCGGATATTTTACATGGTAACAGTGCCATGACGTCACAGCGTAGTGAGGTTTGGAGATGACAGTAGAAGATACGACGCCTCAGTAGCTGTCTGGCCATTGAACCACGAGGCGCTTAGTAATTGACATGTCTTCAGAATACTCTCGTCAAGCTGCTGTTGCGGAGAACCTACGCGCCGGCCATAAGGCCAAGGATAATTTCAGGCCAGAAAGCAATACTCATATAATATATTTCCACGAGGAAGCCCGATTCGTCTCCGACGTTGTAAAGGAGAAACTCAGCAAAAGCATGAGGAAAATCGTCAAAGTTATGGGCACCGTAGGCAAACAATCGGGCGTATTGACAAGGAGGACTTTATTTATAAATCTTATGTGTACAAGTCGTTGTACATATGTCCTCCCCAGATTGCAATACTCTTGACTATTTTGTGTGGGGCGTCTTGAATAGGTAAATAAACATCAGCTCTACAAAATTAAGGAGGCTCTCATGAAAGCCATCCATAGCCAACATGGACATGGACACCGTCGCCAAGTCCTATTCAAACTTTCTGTCCCACCTGTTAAATGTGGTGAACGCCGATAGTGGCCACATCGAGTGAATTTTGTACCTTACATGGCGAAAGTATAGGGAAACCAGCGGGGATTTAAATCACTACCCAGCCGTAACTGTCCGAGCGAGACAAACTTGTTAACAATTACACCACGCCGATGTGCCCTATTTGAACTCTATATGTGTGTCTAACTGTTTATAAAGATACATTAGAATATATTAATTATAACAGAAGTTTTGTAATTATCTATTTTCTTTTTCGTGTTTGACGGCTCCACATCGTACAAATCTTGTAAAGAGAAGCTCTAAATCGTATCTTTTAAATTCAAAAAATGAATGTTCTCGCCATTTTAAAGAAAGAAAACAATCTTATGCTAAGGTTGAAAATGGTAATGACCATAGTAATATCATACGTTTTTTTATAAGGACAATTTTGCCATTAATTGACAGAGCAGCCAATTATGCTGCCGGGGGAAAATTATAAAATGTTTCCTTTAAAAATTTATTCAGAAACAAAAAATTCTCAAGTCCAGTAGCTGTTATCGCTCTTTATAGTATTGATGGGACATTTATATAAACGTCTTCATTATGTCATATTTTTTCTTTGACATTTACTTGCTATCCATTCAATTGTTTCCGCTGTTGATAGTTCTCAAGTGATGTGGTTTCGCTTAGTTGATACTCTTTTTGTTTGGGATTCTATATTGCTTGTCCACAATGTCCAAAATATTATGGTCTGTTTAATGAAGCCCAAGGCTCCACTCGCCGAAAACAATTGTTAACAATTAACATTAGAAAGCGGTTGTTATACATTTGACACTTTAGATGTTTTTGAAAAGGTGGGATGACATGCATCACTTTCATATAAAAGTCTCGAACTTACGAGACTATTTAATACATGACAATCTTTCAGATTGGTGTTATGCTTCTGCAGCAATTTGGGCTGTTAGACGATTGTATTTCTGGCGCAGCATATTCTATGTTCACTTTCCGTTTCTCCTACACTAATTTTTTTTTACCTCATCTATGCGCTGACATATTTGAATTATTTACTATTTTTAATTCCCCACCCTGAATATCTACAGCAAAAAACGAACTTTTAGCTGTTATATAATTTTTATTATACTATATTGATTTTATTCATACATTTTTGATTTATTATCGTGTTTATCACGTCATGTGACCAATTTTAAAAAATATAATGTACATGTGAGTATTTCCAAATAAGATATAAATAAATAGATGGATGGAATATATTTACAAAGAGATGAATTGAATCGTATGATGATTTTGCTAAGATCGATTATAAGATAAGGTTTTTATCCGACATATAATTTTTATGAAAATAGACTGATTTAAGTCATATATTTTTTTTTATTATTATTGATTGTTGTTAGTCTCATATTATGAGAAAATTATAAATCGATTTTCATCACAGTAGATGAAGAATTTACTTAATGCCTCCAAAACGAAACTGCTATCTTTTTATCGTCCCAAAAACTTTTTTACCTGACAGCAACATGGTTGAGGCTAACATCTGAGTGACTTATTGCATCTTTAGGGTCTAAACGTTTCGCTGATTTGAAGGAGAAATATTATATTCTAAAAAGTGCTAGGCCTGCTGCTACGAAATATGGTTCCGTATGTCGTGCTAGACATTTTTTCTCGCCTGAATCCGGTTTAAATATTTGTAAGTCTACCATCTGTCCATACGTTGAATATAGCTGCAATATCTATTCTGATGTTGTTGATGTGTATTTAGAGATTATTAATAAAATAGAAAGGATAATCTGCAATGTTATCAGTCCTGACTGGAAATCTTGGCATCAGTCAGTTTTACACCGCAGTAACGTAGCTCCCGTGTTGATTTTACCTAAATATTGTCATTGTAATTTTTGTGTTGAACTTTCCTCTTTGATGCCTGGACTTTACGAATTTAACGGCAGTACTAGATTGGCAGCCAAATATTTTCTATTTAAATTTCTAGATATCATCCTAATTTCTATGTTAACAGTTTCTTCTCTCGTACTTCATGCTTGTGTGACACGCTTCCGGCTTCTTCTTTTCTAGTTAACTTTAATCAACAAAAGTTTAAATGTAATGATAATAGTTAACTTCTGCCGTCTTAATTGTTTTTTTTTTTGTTTTGTTTTCTCTCCTTAATAGTGTCTTTATTTTTCGCATATTTTTCACACACCTTGCGTCTTAGTGACTTTAATGGGTTGTTTGGGGTGAGTTGATTACTAAAAGCTTACGAGAAATCTATCTATATATATTGTCGTTTCCCTTCATATTAAAATAGATTAAAATTTGAAGGCTATTACTCAAAGAGCAAAACGAAGTATTTTACCTCCGTTGATGAGGACATTATACTGAAATAGTCTTTGAAATAGAAGAGGAATTAAAATAGAAACGAAAATCAGAGTCTGTTGTCCACACTACACATACGTAAGGAGCAGTATGTTGGACTCCATAACGCATGCACATATATCAGCTGCATATTTTCCCCAAGGACTTATTTCGATCACTCTGTGGTTATAGGCTCAAAGACAAGACATCAAATGCTGATCTACTGGCAAAGTGCATATTTTCCCCAAGGACTTATTTCGATCACTCTGTGGTTATAGGCTCAAAGACAAGACATCAAATGCTGATCTACTGGCAAAGTGCATATTTTCCCCAAGGACTTATTTCGATCACTCTGTGGTTATAGGCTCAAAAGACAAGACATCAAATGCTGACTCAAAGTGCATATTTTCCCCAAGGACTTATTTCGATCACTCTGTGGTTATAGGCAAAGACAAGACATCAAATGCTGAATATTTTCCCCAAGGACTTATTTCGATCACTCTGTGGTTATAGGCTCAAAGACAAGACATCAAATGCTGATCTACTGGCAAAGTGCATATTTTCCCCAAGGACTTATTTCGATCACTCTGTGGTTATAGGCTCAAAGACAAGACATCAAATGCTGATCTACTGGCAAAGTGCATATTTTCCCCGAGGACTTATTTCGATCACTCTGTGGTTATAGGCTCAAAGACAAGACATCAAATGCTGATCTACTGGCAAAGTGCATATTTTCCCCGAGGACTTATTTCGATCACTCTGTGGTTATAGGCTCAAAGACAAGACATCAAATGCTGATCTACTGGCAAAGTGCATATTTGGTATCATCGTAAGTTTCTGGTGCATTCTCAATTGTGATAAGCTGGTTATGTCCTTAAAATTAAAAGACAATCGAATATCAATAGGCCTCTTGTACAGCCAAGTCACACACTGAGAAAAGAAATGACCTTGGCTTAGGAATAAAAACAGGTTGACAAGTAATCCTGAACGTGTATGATTACAACATGGTATTTGTGCAGATATCCCTGGACAGAAAAGGGTGGACTATGTGCTGTAACAATAGCATTAAAACATTTTCACTAATCGAGGCAAGATCAAGGGTTAAACTATCCGCATTAGAACCAGAAGTTATTCTCGTATCCCAATATGTTGTACCCAATATCTGTTCACTAATTTATAAACTGATAGAAAATCCCTACTTCGAAACAGAGTGGGGAGTACATTATGTAGTAGTAGTAATAGCAGTATTAGTAATAATAATAATAATAATAATAATAATAAGAAGAAGAAGAAGAAGAAGAAGAAGTAGAAGAAGAAATCGAAATGTTTGGAAAATATTCTAGTAGACTATTTGAAGGGATTCCTTGAAGCAAAAAAATTATTCTCACAAGTACAGCCCACACTTTACGAAGGCCTTTATCGATATATATATATATATATATATATATATATATATATATATATATATATATATAATATGTCATATGTCAGTGGAAATGCCATGATGCCATTCCTAAACTTTGGTCTCTGGGCGGGATAAAGAAAGAAATATGTACCTGCCAGAAATCAAAGGAAATAAAAACAATAATAATAATATTACTGTAGAGGGTCAATATTCAAAGAAGGAGGCTCTTCGCTAGGACCCACAGACTTCACTCTCTCAAATCCAATTTCAACCACAGATAATAGAAAGCGGTTGTATAGAGCTAACAGTTTAGATATGTCTGAAAATTTCGAATAAGACTCGAGTTTTCAAGTTGATGTTTTTATTTTGAGGAACTTTGAGGTATTAGACGAAACTAACTTTAGCGCAGCCTGTATTACAATATGTTCAGTTCGGTTGACTTTAGTATTAAGGCCTTTGGGAACACCTGGAACCTCTTTTTTCTTTTCCGCAACTGTCCATTAAAAAAAGGCAAAACTGGCCTCTTTATGTCTAGATGGCAACCATTCTAAGGAAAACCGTTGAGATCAAGTCAAGGAGATGGAAACTGCATAACAATCTTTCTCAAGAAATCATGTCAAATCACAGACAATAAAGAAATGCTGTCTGCGAAGCATCTTGATCACCTACGTCCTGAAGGGAGATCGTATTTTCAAAGAATATGTTTAAAATAATTAATGTCCTTCCGATTTTTTTTTAATACTAGTGATAATAATGATAATCGGATGAAGAAGTAGAGAGTTGTAAACAAGGGGAAATGAATAGAGGACCTCATATACTCATTTTGCCAACGGACAGAAAATTGTAAAAGAAGGAAGTAATGAAACCTGTCGAGTAGATGGGACCAACCAGAGAACAAAGGAAACTGTGTAATCTGAAGTTTAGAATTGAGCCAATAATGGTTGGTTCGCATGGAACTCTGCCAAAACGCCAGAGGCGAGTTTGGATCATCGACGAACAATGGATATTGTGTAGACCACCTGAGTGCTGCGTCTGCGGTAATATTCCTAAAAAGGAAGCCGAGATTTGAGTAGGTGGGCTGGCTGTCACTCAGTTATTCGTATTGACTGTCTAATATCTGGTGTGATTACGCAAAAGCTTGGTAAATAAATCCATGCTTATAAGAAAAAGCGACGCATGGCACTTTGGATAAAGACGTTAGAGATAACTGATAACTGGAATGCAATAAACATGGCACATAGAACTAGAACAGTCTACCCCAGTGAGCGAAGTAAAAGCTTCAGTTCGACATTACAACTACCTGAAGAAAGCCGGAGCGTACAACGGCTGAAACGTGGTAATAAATATGGCGACAAAGATGAGGACAATAGTACCAATAATGTAAATAAAAAGCGACATATTCTGCAAAATATAGGTATTCTTATGCATCTCTTAACAGAATAAATTCATCACTTTATTAAACAATCGCTCAAAAATAAAACATTCTTTTCTGAACTGATCTTAGTTTAGTTAATCTGAACAAAACAAACATTCTATACGTTTAGTTTAAAATATCGCATAAGTGCATTTTCTGTTAATAAGGACGAACGTGTTTTATTATGATTTTACATGCTGAATTTTAAGCAATATTTTTAAAGCTTAACAAATTTTTGTAATCATACGTTATTCCACGAACATTTTTTTCATTAAACAATAGTGTCCATGAGATACCATATTCATAATTAAATAATGTCTTAGTCCTAGCATTTTTATTTTAAAATCCACGGCAGATTTTTGGTAACTGGGATTCCTGTTTTACAAAATAATAATTTAATAGTTTAAATATTCCAAGAAATTCTTGTTTTTAATTAATGTTAATATTAAAGACACAAGAAAATAATTTCTGAAATTTCATTTAATTAAATAACGGCAGTAAATTGATATCAAAGAATATATAATTTGACCAAGATTAACTAAAAAGAAACATTTCAAAAGTAATATCTTTCTTTTGTGAATTTGACCGGACAGGGTCATTAGAATTTGACAATTATTTTATTTTTGTATGAATTACCAAACCAATGACTTTTCACTAAAATTTCCAGTATTTAATGATGACCAGACGAAGATTAACCAAAATTTCCAATGTTCTATAGAGGATTCAAATTTATGAATTAATAATAAAAATTCCTTGGTCTTTCTCCTTAATAAAAAAATAAAGACCCTGACGATAAAAAAAATGTTTCCATATCCGTATATGCCAATATTTCTCACTGCAAAACTTACCGGAGTGTCATAGAAGTTTTGGATGGAATTTTTGTGAAAAGACAAAACAAAATCTTTGCCCAGTATGTTCAACTACCCGCCAGTCACTTAAAGATGTGTGAGAACAGTATTTTCAGCGTTTAAATATCTTCAGCCAAGACAGCGACTTTTACGCGACGAGAGCCGATCAGGCAAAAGACGAATTTATCAGAAATTCCTTTATAAATGGATCAGAATCGAACTATATCCGTCAAAGATTGCTGGCAAATAATCAACTAGATTTAGCAACTTACATTGGAGATGTCAGAAAACCAATCTTATTCATACCTAGGAGAAAACAAAGCTGTAGCGAATATGGTAATACAAGCCGATTACCTCCCCTGTCTTATGATTTGTATGAATTAGTTACACCGTTTTGTCCAAAAGTGAAAACCTCTTCAGTTACGTTCAATAAAGGTACATTAAGACGAACTAAAGTCCCACTTTTCATTACAGTATTCTAACTCCATTTATTAAACATTTAGAGTAAGGCGACAGGAAAGAAACTGCAGTTCTTGCTGAGGATTCATTGTCAAATCTTAACACTAAGTTACGAAGACAAGTGTGTGTTAAGGACTGACTTAGAAAGTAATCTATAGGAATTGCTAGAAATTCTAGTAAACGCAATCAAGAGGAATGAACTAATCAGCAGTAGTAAGAAGGCAGTATGTATGTTTGTTTCCAAGACAAAAAGTACGAATTACGAACTACGAATAACAAGTGACATACTTAAGAATCTAGAAAAGATAAAAAAAATCTGATACATAAAGTATCAGATTTTTTTATCATCAGAAAACAGAAAATGAGTCACCGAAATCCGAAAGCTAATAGCAAAAGATTCCTTCCAAAAGTTAAAACAAGTAACAGGAAAATGTTTTAGAAGGAAAGAAAATGGAATACTATTTACATTATTCGAACTATTGTCCTCATCTTTGTCGCCATATCAAGTTCCATGTCTAATGGATGTTACTTATCAGTTATCGGAAAGAAATATAAGGGCCATCTTTCGGTTAATCTTCAAGAATACTAGAATGCTGTAACACGAGGGGAAGTCGAAAAGTCAGGCGGGGCTGACCACATATGGATCGAAAAGAGAGATAACCACCCTCAGTGGGATCAGGTTGAGATCACAGGAAAAGAAATCCACTGGAAAATACGTAAACTTAAGGAGTCGGCACATATGCTAAGCCACAAATAACTCCTGAGCCGACCAAGCATAGAAATGAATACAATATGGGAACCGTAATATGCACTGCCAGTGAAAAGCGATAACAACAACAAAAATTGCAATATGAGCTCTGGTAAAAAAAAAAAGCTTGCTGAAGGTTTATAATACCTAGAAATAGATACACAGATGTCTTTAAGGATACATGGATACAGGCGTCAGAGACAGGACCCAAAGAGTGTGGTTTCAATACCCGGTTAAGGCAGTAGAGAACTTAGAGTGAGGAATTAACTGATAACTAACATTCATTAAACATGGCACCTAGAACTAGAAAAGTCTTCCCCAGTGTGCGAAATAAAGGTTTCTGTTCGACATTCCACCCACCTGAAGAATGCCGGATCGTACAACAGCCGAAACGTTGTAATAAATATGGCGATGAAGATGAAGACAATTCTATATAAATCATCCTATGTGGCAGTGAATGCTGAACAATTTCCTCACAAATGACTAATAGTCTTAGGACAAGAGTCCTTCTATAGAAGGATACTGTGAATACCATGGAAAAAGGATTAATCAATGAGAATGCTTTAAGAAAAAGGGAAATTAATGTTTAGGACACATTACGAGAAAATGAATCCTAGGAAATATGGCTCTCACGTCCATATTGAAGCCAAGAAGGACAGAGGAAAGATGCGAGTAACCTAACAAAAGAGTTTTCTCAGATTAATATCAGGCTGAGATCTAATTAAATTTCTAAAAGTTACAAGCGAGTGGAAGTTGTGCAGGACCGTGATCGAAAAAATTAGACCTGGAGAAGTTTATTCTTATAGTAAATTTAGATGTTGTAGCGTAACCGTAGCGATTTTTACGCGGTGTGAAATGAAACACGTGTGCTCTCCTGAAATAAAAAGTCCACTACAAACCTGTCGGGTTCAAGATGGGTCCACGCAAAGGAAATGTAAAAGAAAATAACCAAGAACTGATATATATATATATATATATATATATATATATATATATATATATATATATATATATATATGTACAAGATTAAAAAATAAACACAGCCGCAACCCTCTAGTAAACAGTTTCAACCCCACTCTGCCTCCACGATCCCAAATAATCAAAAGTCGCTAGGAAATACTACATGTCAAACCAGACCTACAAACATTGTTTGAGGAACCCGGCCTTCTAGCATATCGTATATCTAAGAACCTAAAATAAATCATAGGTAGTAGCCACATTTCAGAGTACAAGGTAATCCGTTATAAACCAAAAAACAAAAACAACAGAATTTTCTCAACCAGCTTATGCTGCAACCACGTTAGACACACGAATTCATTCAGTAGCTCAATCACTAAATCTACTTTCAAAATCTACCACGACTCTAACTGTAGAAGTCATAACAGAATTTACCTCCTAGAATGCACACTATGCCAGAAACAATATGTAGGAAAATCGAAATGGCACTTTCACTACAGAATTAATAATTATCACAATCGAATTAAGTTGAATCCCCATGAAAGATTATTACCTGTAGAACAACATTTCCGCCTAGAAAAACTCAATTTTAAAACCCATGAAAAATTCACTATAATTGAAAGAATAGAAAAGTTCAGAGCAGATAACATTAGACATATTTTAGTGTTCCTGGAAATAAGTTGATTGAACGTTTAAAAACGCAATATCCAGCCGGGCTTCACCGCAAATTTAACAATATAGATAGTATTAATATGTAACCCCACAAAACTACCCACGTTTCTCACCCACACAAGGCAGACATGCTTGCAGAGATTTTGAGGCCTCACCCTTATACACACACCCACAATATATATACACTTACATATATCATACTCACTCACTCCCTAATGAGCCAAGTAATAACACACACCCACTGTAATATACACGCTTGCACACATGGTACTCACTCACTCTCTAAGAACCAAATAACACATACTCACTTAGCAGAGACACATCCGCTATTCCAGGAAACAATAAAACTGTCAAAATGACCAAGGGAATTCAGAGCAGCATGAATCCATCCATCTCTTATCTCAATTAACAATTTAAAAGAGACTGTTTCAGCAACACAGGGTCTGACCAAAATTCAGGTTATAAAAAAAAAAAAAAACAAATGAAAACTACAGACAAAAGTTCATTTTCTCCATCAAGACATTCATTTCTGTAGTTCACGGCTACCAGCAAGCAGATTTTTTTTTCTCCTAATGATGGCCGAAACTAGTCGAGGAATCTAAATGAAATAATAATAAAAACGAAAGAATATTAATATACAACCCAGTGTGTCTGAAGATTTTAATTTTTGATATTTTTTAATGATCAATACATATATATATATATATATATATATATATATATATATATATATATATTGAACATTAAAAAAATATATATACAAATAAGTATAGAAAATGTATTATACAACAAAAATGGGTTTAAAAAAAACAAAAACATTAACGTGTGTGTGTGTGCATGAATGTAAAGAGTTCGTGTTTCAAAGTATGTTCGTACGTACGTGTATGTGTGTATGTATGTATGTGTGTGCGTGTGTGCATAATGTTCATGGCGTCTTCCCACAAGTGAGAACGCGTATCTTCTTCGAGTTCTTACAAGTTCGCAGTTCGCTGAAAATGAAAGAAAGTGATATTTATTCTGTACAATACAGAAATGTGGCACAAGGCCGAAAAAGGGGATTGGGGAAAGGACGGTCTTCTTCTGTCTTAACTATAACTTAGCTAGCCGCAAACACTGACCCAATCTTACGAAACAATATTCCTTAATCCAAAACAACACATTCATTCGTACCTTCCTTACTACAACCACCATAATACCTCTCTGTCTCTATGAAAATACTAACTAGTCCCCATATTTACAATTCGTGGTCTGTGGGGGGAAGGGAATAAAACAACAATTCTAAAAATTAACCCCAATGAGTATTTACAATATGCATACAAAAACTATTTACAAGAAACTAAAGAAAATAAGATTAGTAATAAAACCCCCCATAATTACTAAATGTGACAGAAACATCACTTCACTGGCCGAAATCAATGCGGGGCTATAATAGTATAAACCATTCATTCATCCCAATCACTCACACTGACATGCACTCATTCAGACACTCAGAAAATGAAAGAAAGTGAGTGCAAAAGAGTTTTCTCAATTATATATAGTTTAATGATAGGTCCCCCAAGTGGTGGTGTCAGAATTTAGGAGGAGATAACTCTGATAAAGACTTCGCGAGAGGAAAGTAGAGAGAAACTTACCTAAAGAGCTTTTCCTGACTGTTATCAGATAGAGATGTATTAAAATATTGAGGTATTGAAATTCCAAAGCTATATACGATAGGAAGTTGTGGAGAATCATGTCTGAGAAAATTAAGCCAGGAGAATTTGACTCTTAGAGCACATATTGAAGGCAAGAAAATCGGAGAAAAGTAGCGAAGGAACTACCTAAATATTCTTTTTTTGAAAAGTGAATAAGAGATTGTAAACATTTGATATGGGTAAATTTCTAAAATCTGCATAGGATAGGAAGTCGTGGAGGACCAGAATCGCGGAAATTTGGCCTGCAGAAATGAAAACAGAGAAGAACAGACGAATGTTGAGATTAACCTTCCAAATATCTTTTTTTCCAAATCGTTATCGAATAAGGCGGCTGAGAGATAGTCACATTTATAATTGCTCCATAAGTTAGGAAGTCGTGGAGAAATATGACTGCTTAGGTTCTGAAGTGACAAGGTGCACAGGAGAAGAAGAGAAAGATGTGAAGAAGCTTAAGGCGGAGGAATGTGGGAAAGTCGTTATGATTACATCTGTATCTACTAAAAGATACTGGATTCTATATGCATGAAAATACATTGAGTGTAAATAATGAACAATATTAAAATAAAGTGTAGAAGTTAATTAAGAAAAAAAATTCGTGTACAGTTTTTTTTTTTAAATATAATTCTTATAAAGACGAATATATTTTGCTGAGTTTAGCTTCAGTTTTTATTTTCGTGGAAACGCAACAGGATGCGTCAAAATAAAAAAAAATTCAGAAAAACGATTCTGCGAAAAATGGTAAAATAATTTCAGGAGAATAAATTACATCTGTTGTTTATAGCCGTTCTAAAATTGTTCCCGCAATTCAGGTGTTAAAATATGTTCTTTCTCTAAATTGGAATTACTTAGCATCCAACAGTCACTTGCAGTAACAGCGCACATATTTGAGGAATTTTTCAACCTTCTTCAATTTTAATAGTTAGGTTGCCTAATTTATCAACGTATCTACACATATCAGTTTATTTAGATATAAAATAAAAATGTATCGGGCAAAACGCACAATGAATAAAAATGCAGTGCCAATACTGGTACTGTTTAGCCTAGAGACAAATAGGCAGACATAGGTTCGGTTTACATTAAATTTAAAAGGCCAGGGTTAGGTCGGGTTTGCACTGAATTTAAAAATGGCAAACCTACGTCGAATTTGCACTAAATACAAAAAGACACACCTAAAACCGCATTACACTGAAGGTAGAAAAGTAAAGACAGCTCTGGTTTACACTAAATTCAGAAGGGAACAAGCAGGTTGATTTATACTGAAGTGGAAAAGCGGAGTCAGCAACAGATTAAGATTAAGTCAGAATTTAGATAGGTTGGTTTACAATAAATCGAAAAGGGTAGGTAGAGGTTGGGTTTGCACTATATGAAAATAAATGCAGACACTCGTCTGAATTACGCAGTAGTGAAAAAGATAGAATTATGTCCGTACTGAAGCAGTGGTAAAAAGTATAGGCACAGTATAGGTTTATAATAATTTCAAAGGTGAACAAAATTATGAAAAAAAAAAGCAAAGGTTTATCTGGATTATACAGAATAAAATAGGTGGGATCAGGCTTGGATAAAAATGAAGACACTGGTTTACATGCATAAAGCATCGGATGTTTTATTTCATCGTCGGGGTAGATTGATCTAGTTCTACGTGCCATACCTCTTCTGGATGTCTTACTTATTTCCCTTTAACTCATCTCTCAAAGTTTTGGTTCACCACTGCTGTGGCCTGGTATTGAACACACAAAATTTTGACTCTAGTCACTGGTCCTAATCAATGTTTTCAACCACTCGGCCATATGTCCTTGAGAACAGATGGCGCTGGGTATAGTTCCATTCATATGCCTTTTCTCCAGAACTGTGAAATTGTTTAAGAGTTAATCTCTCCCTGCATAGCTATTGGCCCTTGTGTTATTTATGAACGACTAACCTTAACTCGTTAATCCATTCCTCGAATTTCTGGATTCCCAGCTACCTTCATCTCCTTAGAAAGGACACACAAATCCACGTGTATGGCTTTTGAGTTTATGTCTGCGATTATCTCCCGCTGGCTTGAAATCTCCAGACCATTCTTATATAAGTCTCCATCTATCTCTCTTCAATTCAATAAGCTATTACTTCTTTCACTGCCCTTCGCTTTCCTCTCAAAACTATTGTGTACTCAATAGCATTTCCGAATAATATAGACAAGGCCATCACTCTACATCCGTTTGCAAAAAAAATATTCGTGTTCGGTGATTTAGCGCCCACCATAACATGTGACTTAAACACTCTCTAACTGACATCGCTTGTATCCAAACCTTTATCTTTTCAATCAGTCAATCCGTCATTCAAGTGGTTGATATTCCTACACTTTTCCCCAGTAACACTGATGGTACCGCCTCCCTTTTTGATCTCTGTTTTACCGTCATTTCTGGCCGTTGTGGCATAACACACCTCTGTCCTCTTGGCAACTCTGATCATGCCGTAGTGTGTCTTAACATCTTCCACTACCCAATCCACCCAAGAACCTCTTGCACTAGGAATATCTTTTTGTTAACAACGCGCTTACTGCGACCCGTTCCCTGATTTCCTTCGCGACGTCTCTTGGAATGTGGTTTTTGATCATCCCGTTCATAAGAATGCGTCCGAGATTTCATTCTGGTAAAAGCCGGCATCGAGGCTGTCATCCTAGCAAGTTAAATCCCGGCCATCTCTTTGGTTCTCTGCTGCTTTGCTAAGCGTCTATAGCTCATAGGAATCAGTTCTTCTGTTTGTACCGGGGCGATATGTCTGATTGCAACAGATGTCTATTTGTCTGTGCTCGTAATGAGTGCAAGCATATACATAATGAAGCAAAGAATGATAAATTGAAACAACGTATTGCACCTCGAAAGTTTGGTTCTAAAAATTAATGGCGGCTCTGCAAGAGTGTGCACAATATTCATCTATTCAGTCTGCAAGAGTGTCCACAATCCTTCCAATTCCACAGCTGACAAAGGCTGAATGCTTTACTCGGATATCCTCATCCAACTCAACATGCGTCTCGTTCGAAGTATTCCCAGCTGATTTTTCCCCAGGCAAATTTCCTGACGAGTTATTTTCCCTGATGCTCCAACAGTATAAATTTAAGCGAGATAATGGTTTGGCATCTCGGTCCCACAATTTTACTGTCGAAACAGTTAAATGCAACCGCCTCTTCTACTCCAATATCTTCTGCAATCGCACTTTCCGACAGTGGAACTACTTTCCACATATTTGCTTCCCTGCTAACTATAATCTTAAAAATATGTATATGTAATGCCAGTCGACATCTTCTGATAGGTGCATCTCGATCTCTGTCCTCCCCTTTATTATTTTCTCAATCACCTCTCTTTTCTCTTATTTTCACTCTTCCCTGCGTGCTCATTGACCCCCGGCCTTTCTTAAGATGAAATGCGTAAAATAATGGAAGGTTGTTTGGTATGACGGCATCACAATCAAGAAGTGGTCGTCCGCAAAAAATAAATAAATAAATAAATAAAAATAACTCCAAGAGCATGTAGGCATCATGTTCGACAAGGCCAGAAAAATCCTTCTGTGACTTCTGTGCTTCTCCAGTGCCCACTTGCCAATGTTGGAATCAGTGTAATTACATTTACAGTGTGACAAAATTTGAAAAATGCTGACGTTCATGGTATTACACCTAGAAAAAGCCACTGCTTACGACATAGCAGAATCATGCTCGCATCGACTAGGCCTAAGCTAATATTAAAAAGCTAGTAACATTCTTGCAAATATTTTAAGGTCCGATAAGACCAAAGTAGAGCGTTTTGGTGGAACAATAGGTAGTATATCGGATGAGTACTTAATACAGCTTTTGGAGAGAAGAATTTGCTACCAAGCATTAAATATGGCGGTGACAACGTTATTTGGGGACACTTTGCTGCAGCGGGAACAAACTAAATTGTACACATTGCGGCACAATGGATTCTGCAAGTTTATTAAGCAATTTTTGAATGAAAGTATCTTGTCCTCAGGTTAAAAATTGTCTTCATATCAAGGCTGGGATTTCCAAAATGACAATGATCTGAAGTATTAAAGCGAATTCACAAAAGAATAGGCTCTTAAAAAGAAATCCATGTCTTGGAATGGCCTAGTCAAATTCTTCATCTAAATCCCATTAAAAATATTTGATTCAGGTGAAAGAAGGCATTAGATGCAAGAGACACAGGAAAAACCGAGCAATTGCGAGTGTTTTTCCAAGAAGAATGGTTAAAAATCGGCACTCATTACTGCGAGAAACTTCTTTAAAGTTATAAAAAAAATTGGTTGACATTAAAACCTTAAAAGGAGCAGTCAGCAAATATTAAATATAATGTTTCACTTACTTCTTTGCATATCTTAATTTTTAATTAATATCTTTATTCAAGACTCTTTGAAAATGGTTGAAACTGTTTTAATAAAGTTTTCTCGTAATTAATATATAGGTTAATGATGATTTGTTAATCATCTGGAAAAAGATACAATTTAAAAAAAATATATTATCTTACGGATTCACATACTTTTGTACAACACTGTATCTAAAATATAGTGAATAATCACCATTTCCTTTGCTTTCAAGACCGAAGCAGTTCCCCGAAATAGTAACCAAAGACAAAAATTAAAATATTGTTACACGGTGTAATTAGTACTGTTGGTGTAATGTCACAAATCTCAACTATCGTCCTTTCACTCAATGTAAGCTGACGCATTAAATGTGCGGGGTTCCTGCTGGGCGTTTTGTATCCGTTTTCACAACCAGAAAGTTATTTCAACAGTTGGAACATTACAGTAAGTATCATTTCATTATAGTTCACTGTGAGACCAGAAAAATTAATATAACTAACAGGACAAAAGTCATGCACATCAACAGAATGCATAAAGTCCAAGGACATGACACAGTTATTAGCGCAAGAAAATTATTCCAGTGATGGTACAAATACATAGGAGAATAGATCCACAAGGGACAAAGAGACCCGCATTACACAAAGATATGAAAGAACCAGCAATATTAAAATCTGAAGTGAAATCAACAATGGCCAAATTGAAGAGAAACAAAAGCAAAAAAGACAAAACTTGGGACACAATAAGCGCAGCTCATACCCTGAATAACGAACTTGTGCAAAGGATTGGCAGATCATGGAGCAACAAACCAAACCTTGCTAATATCTACGCTGTTTGCTGCGATCAATGTTGGACCATGTCTTGAAATGACACGGCAGAGGAAAGAAGAATTCATAAAAAAATATACTATTTTCTTATTATCCAGAAATTTTTGCCAGACCAAAGTGACACGTGTGTTCTTTTTATATTTTAACTAGCAGCTTGGCCCGCGTTGCACGTGCTTGATTAAAAACTCGTATAACTCATACAGCAATCGCTATCACTTGACTTAAAATATTTTTGTCCTTCCTTGCCGTGAAAGAAGTGCCCTTTGCCGTGCTGATGTTGCTACATGCCTTACCTCTTGCCTATCCCACACTGCGAGTTTTTTCTAAGCTCTATACTATAAATATTAAATCTGTTACGGAAAAAGAACTAAACAAAATGAAAACAAAACGATCAGTTTTAAAAAAGGACTCGTAACTGGAAAAACCGAATGAAAAAAAGAATGTTAACAACAATTACTTTTTCCCACCCAACCCAGTTCTACGGAATCAGAAGGAACATTGAGTTTAATTAAGCGAATGAACGAATTGGAGTAAAGTGCCATGCAGATTTACATTTTTCCCACTTGTGACGAATGCAGCAATCGATTTTTTGCATGCTAGCATGCTAGTTAACATTCGTGTCAGTCAGCTGTTGGCTCTCACACTGACCAGTAGAATATTCCTGCCTATTCGTGGCAGCCAGCTATAGGCTCTCAATCTGGCCAGTAGAAAATGGACGCAAACTACATGAAAACTGCCGTAGAAGCATGAAAAAATCGATTATCTCCGCTACCGATTGGAGTTGGGAAATGCAAAATCGTTCCGCTAACTTGGATCATGTGCATGTAAAATCTGGTGCGAATCCGTAAAAAAATTGTGGCTGTGCATTCGTTACACACACACACACACACACACACACACACACACACACACACACACACACTGCCTTTTATAGATAGAGATATAATGATTGTAACCTTAGTTGATTCCGGCATTAAACAGATTACAGATATAATAAATGAAATATATAGTAGAAGTGATAATATATCGGAGGACTTAAGTAGACCCATTTTCATGCAGCTGCGTTAAGTTCTTTCAAACAATTTTTGGACCATTTCTCTAGGGTCAGAAATTACAGCCACTTCCATATATCATGGCTCTTCAGGGTGTAGGCGAACAGGGCCTACCACAATACCAGTCCTTCGTAGTTCTTAATAAATTTTATCTATTTGATATTTTTCATAAACCTTATTTCGCCTTTGTATCCCATTGCGCAGATTGTCCTTTTGCTGTACGTCCTGATCTCTCGTCTGCCAATCATTTACACAAAGCTTGTTAGGTATACCTACTTTTTTTCATGTTTTCTATTTCTGTATGCCGTATACCCCACATAACTAACTTGTATAAATGGTAGGCAGAACATGGTTTAGTAAAAGAAAAACTTTTGCTAATAGCTACGGTGTTTGGGGAGATCCAAACGATATCTAGTCTGCCAATAAATTACACAAAGCTCTCTTTTTCATTTTTTTCTATTTCTGTATTCCGTATAGCATAACGAACTTGTATAAATGGTAGGCAGAACATGGTTAGTAAAGATTGGGAAAAATCCATGTTGCTACGGTGTTTGGGGAGTTCCATGTTCCCTAAGTTCCGATATCTAGTCTGCCAATAAATTACACAAAGCTCTCTTTTCATTTTTTTCTATTTCTGTATTCCGTCTGCCCTGCATAACGAACTTGTATAAATGGTAGGCAGAACATGGTTTAGTAAAGATAGCAAGAAAAACCTTGCTAATAGCTACGGTGTTTGGGGAGATCCATGTTGCTGTAAGTTCCGATATCTAGTCTGCCAATAAATTACACAAAGCTCTCTTTTCATTTTTTTTTTTCTATTTCTGTATGCCGTCTACCCTGCATAACGAACTTGTATAAATGGTAGGCAGAACATGGTTTAGTAAAGATAGCAAGAAAAAATAGCTACCTTGCTAATAGCTACGGTGTTTGGGGAGATCCATGTTGCTGTAAGTTCCGATATCTAGTCTGCCAATAAATTACACAAAGCTCTCTTTTCATTTTTTTTTCTATTTCTGTATGCCGTCTACCCCGCATAACGAACTTGTATAAATGGTAGGCAGAACATGGTTTAGTAAAGATAGCAAGAAAAACCTTGCTAATAGCTACGGTGTTTGGGGAGATCCATGTTGCTGTAAGTTCCGATATCTAGTCTGCCAATAAATTACACAAAGCTCTCTTTTTTTTTTTTTTTCTATTTCTGTATTCCGTATACCCTGCATAACGAACTTGTATAAATGGTAGGCAGAACATGGTTTAGTAAAGATAGCAAGAAAACCTTGCTAATAGCTACGGTGTTTGGGGAGATCCATGTTGCTGTAAGTTCCGATATCTAGTCTGCCAATAAATTACACAAAGCTCTCTTTTCATTTTTTTTTCTATTTCTGTATTCCGTATACCCCGCATAACGAACTTGTATAAATGGTAGGCAGAACATGGTTTAGTAAAGATAGCAAGAAAAACCTTGCTAATAGCTACGGTGTTTGGGGAGATCCATGTTGCTGTAAGTTCCGATATCTAGTCTGCCAATAAATTACACAAAGCTCTCTTTTCATTTTTTTTTCTATTTCTGTATTCCGTATGCCCCGCATAACGAACTTGTATAAATGGTAGGCAGAACATGGTTTAGTAAAGATATAAGAAAAAACCTTGCTAATAGCTACGGTGTTTGGGGAGATCCATGTTGCTGTAAGTTCCGATATCTAGTCTGCCAATAAATTACACAAAGCTCTCTTTTCATTTTTTTTTCTATTTCTGTATTCCGTATGCCCCGCATAACGAACTTGTATAAATGGTAGGCAGAACATGGTTTAGTAAAGATAGCAAGAAAAACCTTGCTAATAGCTACGGTGTTTGGGGAGATCCATGTTGCTGTAAGTTCCGATATCTAGTCTGCCAATAAATTACACAAAGCTCTCTTTTCATTTTTTTTCTATTTCTGTATTCCGTATGCCCCGCATAACGAACTTGTATAAATGGTAGGCAGAACATGGTTTAGTAAAGATAACGGGGGAGAAGAAAAAACCTTGCTAATAGCTACGGTGTTTGGGGAGATCCATGTTGCTGTAAGTTCCGATCTCTAGTCTGCCAATAAATTACACAAAGCTCTCTTTTCATTTTTTTTCTATTTCTGTATGCCGTATACCCCACATAACTAACTTGTATAAATGGTAGGCAGAACATATGTTTACTAAAGATAGCAAGAAAAACCTTGCTAATAGCTACGGTGTTTGGGGAGATCCATGTTGCTGTAAGTTCCGATCCCTAGTCTGCCAATAAATTACACAAAGCTCTCTTTTCATTTTTTTTTCTATTTCTGTATGCCGTATACCCCGCATAACGAACTTGTATAAATGGTAGGCAGAACATGGTTTAGTAAAGATAGCAAGAAAAACCTTGCTAATAGCTACGGTGTTTGGGGAGATCCATGTTGCTGTAAGTTCCGATCCCTAGTCTGCCAATAAATTACACAAAGCCCTCTTTTCATTTTTTTTCTATTTCTGTATGCCGTATACCCCACATAACTAACTTGTATAAATGGTAGGCAGACCATGCTTTAGAAAAGATAGCTAATAGCTACGGTGTTTGTGGAGATCCATGTTGGGCCACGCCCTGAATTGACACGGCAGAGAAAAGAAAGATTCAAAATTCGACAAAACTTAGGTCGCTAGAAAGCTCAGCTCATACCCCTCATAACGAACTTGTGTAAATGGTAGGCAGGCCAATGTTTAGAAAAGATAGCAAGAAAAACCTTGCTAATAGCTACGCAGTGTGCAGATATCCATGTTGGACCATGTCTCCAAGTGACATGGCAGAGGAAATTAGAATTCATAAAAAATATACTATTTTCTTATTATCTAGGGATTGTTACCAAACCAAAGGGACAGATATGTTCTTTTTATATTTTAATATAAGATAAGACATAAAATATTTCTCCAATCTTTTTTTTAAAGTTTGTTCCCTAACGCTAGTGTCAGAGTGTTGTGGATTCCGTGAATGAAATCCTGCACAAATAAATAAACAACGCCAGTAATTGAGATAGGAAAATAAGTGTATTAAACGTAAGAATACAGACTTGAAGTGAAGATTAGTAGTCTAGGAATGCGGGTTAGCAGAAAGTATATGTACAATCTCTGTAAGTAAAGCCGTAATCATCTCTCTCTCTCTCTCTCTCTCTCTCTCTGGACTCTTGTTAACTTTCTGAGAACACCCTGTGTCTGTCTCCGTATCTCTCAAAATATCTCAACGTATCTCAATATTTAACGGTCCCCCCACGAGGAAATGTATGTAGCACAAGGGCGAGTTTAACGATGGTTTTTCCGTGCCTATAGGCTCGGCCAAAAATATACCCTTTGAACCCGCCTAGACGGGTTCAGGGCCTGTCTACCTCCCCGGACGAAACCTTGCCCTTCGGCAAAGCTTCTTCCGGGTTCCTCTCTGCCAAAGCAGAGAGTTCGACAGGCGTCGAACACAGTCAGAGACTGCGTCTCAACGTATCTCAACAGCAGGTATTCTCTCTGTCAGCATAAGTATACTTTGGACGAGTCCATCTTATGTACAATCACTTCTTCTATGTATCATGGCTCTTTAGGTTGTAGGTGACCATGGCTCACCGCAATAATTGTCCTTAGTTGTTATTAATAAATTTTGTCTATTTGCTATTTCTGATAAACTTTCTTTTGCCTTTGTATCTTTTTGTACAGTTTGTCCTTTTGATACATGTCCTGATCCTTATTCTGTCAATCATTTACACAAAGCTTTTTAGGTAGGTTATACACTACATACCTACTTTCGTTTCATGTTTTCTGTTTTTTGTATGCCGTGTCGCTTCAGGCCCTTAGCGACCATGGCCATCCACAATACACTATCCTTTGTAGCTCTTAATAAATGTTGTCTTTTGTTACCCCTCTTAAAATCTGTTCTGCCATCTATTTACTCCATCTCGCTAGGTTAGGTTATGTTGCTTCAAATCTATTGCTTCCATATTTATTCAGTCCTGGGTATGACGATAAACCTCATCGGGCAGCAAGGCCTTTAATCGGGACGTTTGGATAAGCGTAGAACCACCTTTTATGTCTGTTTTTCCCAAGGCACACCCTGACCCAGAGTGGTAGCACCTGTTACTATCCGATCTACACCCCGAACATGGGTCAAAAGACAACGGAAGTATAATTGTGTATTTTTATGGTAAAGTTAACAGCAATAGAATTTTGAAAAAAATATTACCAGCAATATATTTTGGAAAATAATGTTACCAGCATTACTTTTTCGAAAAAAAGGTTATTACCAGCAACAGAAAGTGGAATGGAATTAACAAAAAGAGCAATTTTCTAAAGACCTATGAAGAACAGGAAATTATGGCGAACCATGTTTCCTTCTCTACCGAGGAGACAAGGCACATGAACCTGAAGATTATTCCATTAAATCCATTCAATCTGTACTCTGATATGGTAAAGATATCTGGTTGGGTTTGTTTTAATTTAAGGTATAACAGCCTCAATGGGTTAATAGTTTCTCTCTTTTGCCTTCAATCTGTCCTGTGAGTATTAGATTTTCCATACAGTCTTTCCTCGTTTTTGCCATAAAAATATCAACTGTATCATCCTGAAGTTTCTTTTCATATCCATTTTTTCTAAAATTCCATCATTGCTCACATGTTATGTCTATGAAATTCTCAGTATCCTTCTGTAGAGCTGCAGTTCTGTTCCACTACTGTTATCCTATTGCATTTCTATTGACTAAGAATAGTTTTCTCTTCATCTATGAAGATATTGTTCAGCATTTACTGCCGTAGATAAGGAATGATAACAAGTAACACAATTGTCTTTTATAGTCTTTAAAAACTTTTGTCCTTTGCCATCTCTCCCAAAACCTGCCACGCCATCCATTCGCTGAAGCTTGTCACGTAGATTGTGCGTTTTTATTTTCTTCTGACCCTTTTGACTTCAGTCTGTCTTGGGAATATCAAAATTTCCCATTCTTCTTTACTCATTATTTACCCTAGAAAGTTTAACTGTATCTTCCTGATGTTAAATATAAGTGAGCTTTTTTTGCCATTGACTCTAAAACGTCGGCATTGCTCACTTGTTCTGTTCGTGATATCCTCAATATTCTTCAGTAGAAACATATTTATTTTACTGCAAGTCATTTCTTCATCTGGGGAAGATTGTCTAGAATTCAGATACAGAGACGGAAACTGATGCTACTTAACAGTCCCGTCATTTATTTTGTTTTTAATGTTTTACTTTAAAAAAAAATAAAAATAAAATAATAATTCAATTAATTCCTATATCTATATTTGCTTAGGTAATTAATTTTAATGACAAAACAAAAACAGATTAATGTCACCTATCAAAATAATATTTTTCGATTAATAAATATAAAAAATGATATATTTTTCACTTAGATCTTTTTTCAATTAAATTAATAGAATATATATATATATATATATATATATATATATATATATATATATATATATATATATATATATATAATATTTCAAAATAATTAATGTTTTGTTGACAGCAATACCGATAAAGCAGTCATTTTAAGAGTGACATTAATACTGATAGGGTGCTGAAACATTATCAGGGCTCATTCAATAACTGAATCTAAGCCAGCAAAGCACGCTGTCGACTATGGCTTCAGAATACGCTGACTGCATCTCTGCAGAGGGGTAAAACCCCACCAATGAGGTGTCCTAGGTATGACGATAAACTATGTCCGGCAGCAAGGCCTCTGATCAGGAGATTTTGAGGAGCGTGGGGCCACCTCTTAATTGCTGATATTGGAAGGTCCTCTATGACTCGAGGTAGTCATGGTCCCAGCTATTGGCAAATAGTTAACCCTCAAACTTTGGACAAAACTCTATTAAAGTGTAAAAATAGTGTTTATTAGCAGCAATACATTTTTTGGAAAAGACATTACCAGCAATACTTACTGAGAAAAAGAAATTACCAGCAATATATTATTATCCACAATATATTTTTGAGAAAAAATATTATCAGCAATACATTTTTGAGAAAAAAAATTACCATCAATACACTTTTGAACAAAAAATTACCAAAAAATTACCAGCAATGAACCTATTGTTGGCATTAACTTACTCATTGAGGTTGATATGCTGTAAAACAAATTAAAACTAAAAGTCTTGAAGGTGTAGGTACATACATACCGACACAAATTCAAATTTTCAATAACAATCATTGATTGGATAGAAATCACCGCTACTGTCTTATGCGACAATTTTGAAATCGCTGTATGTTAGTTTAGTATATTTTCTGCACTTTTGGGAGAATCGACTCCCAGAAATGTCCGCAAAGCTTATTCACTGATTGGTCAGTGTCGACCAATCAGATTCCCTGCACGTGGAAATGAATCTTCCCGGGCAGTACTCCTGATCCAATGACCACCTATCAAAG
The DNA here is from genome assembly GCA_903632075.3 of Acanthosepion pharaonis. Taxonomy (NCBI): domain Eukaryota; kingdom Metazoa; phylum Mollusca; class Cephalopoda; order Sepiida; family Sepiidae; genus Acanthosepion; species Acanthosepion pharaonis. Next base: position 641,292 of record CAHIKZ030004925.1, read on the forward strand.
CAAGAGAAAAGAGGAGATGCCCCAGTGACACTTTAGCTGCCACAGAAACCCACGACAGTTGAAGCTATGCGCCGACCTTCCCACTCAAAACTCACAAACTGCATATTCCTTCACACTTACATATTTTTCCTCTTGCACAGCAGAACTGTCAAAAACATTTATAACAAATAATTAACTCCTTTCCTTTTTAGAGAACTTTGATAGACAATGATAGTCAAAGAGAGACAGCTCTCGTCTTACTCATTGCATGGTTTTTCTTATGCATTGTTTATTGTATGCATTGTTGAATAGAATTTTTATATATGATACCTTTGCCTTGTCGCTTTCTGCACATCAGTTTGATTTCCTAATCAAAATTAAATAAATGTGGTTTAAGTCCGCCCTAATGGCATTAAAATACGCATTGATCTGTTGATACAAGGTAATACAAAATAAACCAAATCAAACAAGCCAATATTAGAATTCATAATGAAACAATTTCGTAGTTTGGCAAATATTCACACATATAGAGCTGCCAATGTGGATCAAATTCATGGCGAATGGTCACCCAGAATAGTTTTGCATTTATTTGCTCTATGGCACAGTCGGGAGTTTATTTCTAAAGCGTTTTTTTTTTTTTTTTTTTGCTCAATCCCGTCTATACTGAAAGATTAACAGCTCAGCAAGGGGAAATAACATTGGCTGGTCGTATCCAATGTCTCGGAAACAAAACCTAGTGACGTTCCCGCGATACTGAGCGTCGACTGCGATCAACGGGTGGTCTCTCAGGGAAGCTCCGTACAATAAACACCTATTCAGACAAATGACCCCAGACCTGAATGGAAACACGTACATAGGATTCATCGCTAAAGATGCTGGAATAAAAGTCGGTTAAGCGCACCGTTGCAGCAATAAAAACCAGACCCCTCCTGCTATCCTCTACTTTTACAAAGAACCAGAACAGGCTACATAGCAAGATGTGCAATCTTCACTCTCCAAGCACAATAGACTCCAAAATTTTCTACCCGATCTTGTGGGCGATGAATTATTTTCTACCTACAACTTATTTCAAACATGCGGAACATTGCATGACTCACGCTGCTCTATTGCAGTTTAACTGGAAAGTGTTTAGACGAAGTGCATTCCTTTGCATCAGTTGTAAACCATTACGTCTAAGACCGGCCATTCTAGGTACGTTTTACTAAAATCATCGTCATTCTCTTGGTATTCAATTAGTGAGATTTAAGTTCCGCCCTAGCATCGACTTCCCAAGAACCGCTACTCTAGAGAAGAATTCACGTTATCTTCCTACGTATCATCGAGTGGCTCTTAGACCTTGTGCGGAGTTAACATTATTACTAAAAAAGAAAAAGAAATGTGTCATATTTGCGTCACTTTTATAAGTTCATCATGTTTGAAAAAGTGTTTTCAATCAATCAAAAACACGGTATTGTATAGCTGGCGACAAGTATTCGAGGATATCCGTCTACTATGGGGGCTAGGCAATCTCTGTTGCAAACTGCTGCTCAGGTGCATTTGTATTTAATCAAAACCCACAGAGCCCATCTCTGCTTTATACTACAACTATGCTGAGTATGCGCCTTAGAAGGTAAGTGCGTAAAGTGCGTAATTTTGTCGAAGGCCTTCGTTTGCCGTAGCCGGACTCCCGTAATGCGCCTTAAGAGGCATGTGCGTAAGTCCCGTAGAAGGCCTTCGTTTGCCGCAGCGATTTATCTAGTGTAACCAGCAAATTGAACAAGGCCAGCATGTACACGCCCTCGACAACGATGACTTGTGACTTTGTGCTAGCATAGCTATCGACTACCCAATGTCGCTCACACGGCTTGTGTTAACATGTAGTATGGTTTTCAGGCACTTTCCAAAGGTGCCGCATAATGGGACCGACCATTCCTCTCCGATAACATCCGGACGTCTCCTTCCTAAGAAATCGATCATAGTGGGATTCGAACCCACGTCACAATGTTAAGAATGCGAACGTTGTAACCAATCGGCCACGTGCCCATATACACGGTACTATCGCACTACCAAAGCACTTTTACTAGTTCAATGCGAATTGCAGCATTCCACAAGCGTCCGTCTAATCAACATACACATGTGTCCATCGTAAAAGTTTGATGACATGTTCCTTTCATCAATTCCCTTACTTTCATTAGTTGGTTAATTTTTCTTACTTTATATCTTCTTCCCTGCTTAGATGTTGGACATAAAACTCCAGAATCCTTTCTTATCAATAATCATCATGCCAGCTATCAACAAGATCCGAATTTGCAAGTCTCCCAGTTTGAATGCCGTGTTCAGATACTAGTAAAATATGCTTTTCCTTCTGGGATATCGATCGACTCTTTCGATTGAACATTATAGAAGCCAGGTGTCGACGCGACCTTTCGACTAACCCCTGCAGATTACCAATTAACGCAAGGCGTCTGGCTTGTGGCTTGCCTATTATGGAGAACTTTAATTATAATATATTCCGGGAATAGGAGAAGGTTAGAGAATCTGGTTGGGTTATGTTGAAAAATCGGAATTAAGACTGTCCACCTTTCGCCTCTCACCCAGCGATCTCATCTCTCCTGCCATCAGATGTTCTTCTCATTACCCTCTCCCCTCCTTCTCGTTCTTTCTTTCCTCTACTGCAACACGAAAAGGTCATTGTTTCTCCAATATCGCTGCGAAGAACGGAGGCAAATGTCAGCCAATTTAAAGAGAATCCTCTGGAAAATTGTAATGTCGTTGGCCCAGCCCGTCCCCATTTGACGTCCTTCTTGCTTGCTTTGTCCCTTATTTATTTGTTGTTTAATTCATTGCAGGGCTTACCAGGGTAAGAGGAACGTCGATAACTAGCGAGTTAGTTTTTCGGGCCTATTCGACAGTCCTGATTTCGATCTATATAATAGGTCAGTAGTTACGTCTTTATTTTTTAACATACATAGTTAACTCAAGCAATAGCTATTTCTAACCCATACTTGTTAAACTTACTGCCGGAAATATGTCTCCAACCATTTGATAAAGTTTTCAATAAAAAGCAATATCAATTAGCTATTACTGGAAAGGTTATCTCCAAATGGGTATCGATGTTGTCACTAAGTGTAGCTTTTATCGTATTAAAATATAATTTCTTCTCTATTTACATTATTCAGACTGTTATCCTCATCTTCATTGCTATATACACAAGGTTTTGGGCGTTGTATGCTCCGGCCTTCTTCAGGCGATTGTAATTTCGATCCGAACCCTTTTATTTTGTCCACCGGGCAAAATTGTTCAAATCTCCAAGTATTTGTTCTCCATGAGGCGGCCTCGTTTTGAAATCACAACAGTAGACACTGGACTTAACCAACGTTTTATCCACAGGGCCATGTGTGTTTGAGGACAGCAGGGATGAACTAAAAGTGATATATATATATATATATATATATATATATATATATATATATATATATATATATATATAGAGAGAGAGAGAGAGAGTTGAATTAAAGGAAAATAACTGAGACATCTGTAAAAGGCATGACATGTGGAACTATGAAAATCTAGCCCATTGGACAAAATAGAAGATTCAGTTCGAAATTCCAATCATCTGAAGAAGGCCAGAGCGTACAACGGCTGAAATGTTGTGTATATGGCAATGAAGATGAATAATGTAAATAATTTAAGTAATAAAATACATCATCTCAGAGTTATAAACAAACAATTTCTGTTTAAATAAGTAATTAACTACTTAATAAATTAATGTTTGTAAACACAGGTTAATTAATTTCAAGAAATATTATAATCTAATATATGTAATTACTAAATCTAGCATTTATTTTTTTAAAATTTAATTAATGTTCAAATCATCAATAAACTATTTAATGAATTAATGTTTACAAACAGACATTAATTAATTTTAAGAAACCTTCTTAAAATAACTTTATATTTAATTATATTTTAAGATTTAAATACTGGATTACAGTTAATAGTCGAGTTGCATCTAAAATTTAGATATTGTAGCAAATAATATAATACATCATTTCGAATACCGTTTATTATGTATCTTTCTGACTTGCGTTTTCTTAAATTGCCAAACATGGTTGATATTGGTTAAGTATTCGCAGCCTGTGTCGTTTTGATAATTTCAAAACTTTGTAACTTCTGAGCTTTTTGCCTTAGGACATTTCAGGTTATTCGAATTTTATTGCTACCAATTTTGGGTTGGTACAATTTACAACATTGACTTTTGTTGCTTATATAAAGTCTAATTCTATTATTACGTATACGTCTGTATGCAAACACACCTTGTTTCCATTGATAAACCTTTTACGTTTTTCTATGTGAGACTGTAGATAAACCTTTGTCGTATTTAAATTGAAGAAGCATATACTGGTCACGTTTACGCCTGATTACCGAGGTAAACATTGGCGGAATTTTTTATTGTGTCTGGATAGTAAACATTGGCAGCGTACGTACACCCTTGTGCAAATTAGTTGAAACAACCGCTTCACTATCTTTTCTTTCACAATACGATCAGTCTTTGACCGACAGGAGTGACAGGTTTAATTGAATTCTATTTTTTTTTTTGCTCAGATTAGTTCATTTGCTGTGGTCTACAGTAAAATGAATCTATTTTCTAGGTGTGTCATGAAATTTGTTTGACCTTGAAAAATGTTGTGTCCCGCGTGATTTCATCAGATTTTTATCACAAACATACACTACTGTCTCGACTGTCGATTAGTTGTCATGCGGCCATTGTCGGCGATGTATTTTACTCCAAAGTTATATCGTTCTAAGTATAACGATAAACTACATCCGGCAGCAAGGCCTCTGGTCGAGAGGTTCTGAGGAGCAAACTACTTCTTAAATTCTGTTAGGGTCCAAGCTCTGGGCAAAAGTTTACCTCTCAAACTGGTGGTCAAAACACTACGAAACTAGTTACATTTGACTCTCAGCAAAAAAACCTCTTTAAAATTACGTCAATGTAGGCTGATCTACATACTCATTTCTTACAAAGAATTTATTCGCTCTATATTTCTGAGATGCGGTATTATATACACTATTTACATTGCTCAGACTATCATCCTCATCTTTGTTACCATATTTATCACAACGTTTAGTCCGTTGTAGACTCCGGCCTTCTTCAGGTGGTTGGAATGTCGATCTGAATTCCTTTATTTCGCTCACTGAGGTAGACTGTTCTAGTTCCACGTGTCATGTCTAATGGATGTCAGTTATCAGTTATATGCCCTAGGACACATGGCACAGTGGATAAAGGCGTTAGTTAGATCCAGTGACAGGACTCAAAGAGTGTGAGTTCAATACTTCGTTAAGGTGGTGCAGAAAGGGAGAGGGAGATTAACGGGATATAACTCATAACTGACATCCAATAGACATGGCCTATGAAACTAGAACAGTCTACCTCAATGAACGAAATAAAGTGTTCAGTTCGACATTCCAACCATCTGAAGAAGGCCGGAGCGTACAATTGCCGAAACATTGTGATAAATATGGCGACAAAGATGATAGTCCGAGCAATGTAAATACCGTAAAGAATATATTGTATGCATACGAACCTATCATAAAAAATTCCCGGCATTAAATAATCCATTGATATTGATATGCCATGAGACAAAAGAAGCCTAAATCTATACTTGGTTAAATACACCCTTGTGCAAAGTAATTGAAACAGCCGCTCTAATCTCCTTTCTTTCTGCATACGGCCAGATTTAAAGCCACTGGAATGGCACGGTGTAAATGCTTTCTATTTTTCCTCAGATTAAGTCTTTTGCCGTGTTGTGCAGTTATATGAATCTATTTTCAAGGTGTGTGTTATGAAATATTTTTGGCCTTAAAAATATTACATCGTCTGTGATTGCATCAGAATTTTATCATGCCCAGACACTATTGTCTCAACTGTCCATAATTTTCCAATGAAGCGTGCTAAAATTATAATGCTGCACAAACACATAGGCAAGACTTAACAGTGAGCAAATCAAAATACTACTGACAGTCCTGGAATCTTGTATGATTTAAATCCAATCGAGAATCTGTGGTCAATCTACAAGAAACGACTTCGTCGTAATGGACATACAAAGTACTAACGTGTGCACTGGCTTATATTTTATTGGAATATATATTTTTTTTAAATGTAAATAAGAACGGAATTATTCGCTTTGTTTCAATTGATTTGCACAAATGCGGAGATAAAAATTGGTAGCATACCTCAGTTGGTCTAGAGTTAAATATTTCTCGTTTTTATACTTGTTTTTTTTTCATAAATTTAGCTATTTACTACGGCGTAGTTGAGATCCGGAACACGGCCAGAGTCACCTATTGATTATCGGATTCATTTAACAGTCATAACTGATGTAGCAAAACAGTCTTGTTAGCATTACACCAAGTCGCAGTGTCCTGATACTAAAAGTAGTGATTTACAAAGCTTAGTCTCAAGTATGGAGAATCCATTGATAGTCTACCTTACTACTAAGTTTTAATTGATCACAGAAGCTTGCTAAATACCATGTCGAATCTGATAATAAAAGTAACGATTTACTTAGATGTGGCACAAATCCGTAAAGATGGCGCAAATCTTACCTACTCAGTGTTAATTGATCTAGGAATAGTTGATAACCTTTGCCGCACGTCGAAGTACTTATATGGTAAAATAGTGATTACATAAGCTTAGCTTAGATATGGCACTATACCAACGGTATCCAGTGAGAATAGAACTCACTAGTTGTAATTGACATCGCCAGATAAGCTTGTGAATAATTACGCCGGGTCAAAGTGACCTGATTCTGAAAGTAACTGGTTTACGCTTGAATTTTCGATAAGATTTGGTCGTGTTCAAACTTTAGTACATAGCGATTTACGAAGCGTAGCTGAGATACAACACAATAGCAAATGTACAGAGCCCCCAATGAGGACAAATCTCACTACTAAGTATATAGATAAACGTTGATCAATTTTAAAGTTTAGTATATGGGTAAATATCGGTCGTTTTTATACTAGAATTCTTAGGTTAAAATTAGTGGTTCATACCCCAGTGCGCAAAGTATATTTGTGTGGCGGAATACACACACATACACAAATATATATATATATATATATATATATATATATATATATATATATATATATATATATATATATATATATATATATATATGTATGTATGTATTCGTGAGATAAGGAATTATGTACTCTATTTACATTATTCGGACTAAAGTCCTCATCTTTGTCGGTATAATTATTACAACGATTCGGCCGTTGAACACTTCGACCTTCTTCAGATGGATGGAATGTCGAATTGTCAGTTATCACAAGGACACATAACACAGTAGATAAAGGCGTTAGTTAGGTCCAGTGACAGGACTCAAACAGTTTGTGTTCAATACCCGGTTACGGCAGTGGAGAACTTGGAGAGGGGAATTAATAGGAGATAACTGATAACTGACATCCATTAGATATGGCACGTGGAACCAGAAAAGTCTCCCCCTCGGTTTTAACTCGCTGTAATTTATCTATTTCATATACATATATTCTTATTACTCGTAAAGTTTTAAAACGGTTTAATTTATAAGCACTCTCGGCTTAATTAGCTGTAATCTATTTATTAATTCCAATGGCTGTATTTTTCTTATCGCTGTATATAGTAATTAGTGCTGGTGAAATGATACGTGATGGGAAGTGGGTAAAAACGGAAAACATAATTACCTTCTAAGTATCCGATGAATGGGTGTCCACGAAAAGAAAAAAAAAGTAAAAATTACCCGTAAACAGCTTAAAAAGAATTTGCACCGTTGTGATTGGCTGTTGGTCAATGTCCAATCAAATGTGTGATAACGGGGTATATTTATAAAAGTCAGCGTAAACAAGCATTTTTCAGAGGGCGTTTCAGAGTCTGATCAGCTCTGAGGAGGTCGATTTGGTGAGGTCAGTATGATGTTTGAAAGACCCCAAACTGCCCAATGATCCATCTCCAGAACATCACTGACGACGCCCTCTAGCGCTAAAAGAGCGTATATTCAAAGTACCCCAGTGAGTGAAATAAATGGAGATTCGAGATTCCAACCACCTGAAGAAGGCCGGAGCGTACAACGGCCGAAACACTGTAATAAATATGGTGACAAAGATGAGGACAATAGTCAGAATAACGTAAATATTATATATATATATATATATATATATATATATATATATATATATATATATATATATATATATCTTCAAAGGTATTCATGACGAAACCGAAAAAGTAAATTACTTGCACAGAAGACATAGACTTTGTACAAGTTTTGCTAACAGCAATGTAACTAAGCCAATATCTTTTAAATTAGGATTTTTTTCTGAAATTTAGCAAACCAATGTTAAGTATAAATTCGTCATTCTTACAAGTGTTTCAGACATTATGGTCTGTTACAAAATTTTTCTACTCTTAATTAATGAATATCTAATCGGTTTGTATCGTGTGGACGGTTATAAATTTCGAATCATGGACCCCTCCCTTCATCCCGTAGGGTAGCAGGTGTGTTCTACTGTTCTGATATTTCGAAATGCAATCGCCCGGTTCACACTGCATCCCGGTCTTTTGAATCACGGGTAGAGGTTGTTTCCTGTTTATTTGACGTTTCTGGTGCCTTTTTATGTCTGCTCAATTCGATACATCTGTCGTCTCCGTGACATTTTATTTACTAATTGTTTTTCTCCTCGATAGTAGATAGGTTTGTGGATTTAGAGGATTTGAAGCAAGAGCAGGGAGGAATGATAGAGAAAAGGATGAGGAGAAAAATAGTGGATAGATTAAGCAACTGGAGATGTCGATAGACATTACATTTGAATAATTGGAGATTACAGCTATCAGGGAAACAGGAATAGGGAAGGGAGTTCCACAGGCGAGAGGTGCGAGATATGAAGCTATTGGAGTAGAAGAGGCGGCTACATTTAACAGTTTCAACAGTGAAAGGGTGAGAGTGGGATGCCAGCCTCGTAGGAAGATTGAATTCGCGAAGTCGGGGAACCAGATGCTGCTTGAGTTTATGCGTTGAGGTTATCAAATGTAATTGCGTGTTCTAAAAGCAATCATCTACTAACATTTAACGATTCAAGATAAAAAAAGCAATGAGACTCCGATTGTGCATCAACAATAAAATATATATTGAAACAATAACGTATAATATAATAATGCAATAGTGTGTCGTATTAAAAGGAGAAAATGTTTTTTCCTTTCAACTGTATTCCGAAAAATACTTAATGTTCAAAAAAATTTCTCTTTAGTAAGAATGTTCAGGATTCTATGTTGAATAGAGTCCGGCATTAAAATAGAATACAGTTAATTTAAAAGTGTTGTTTTGAGTAAGTAAGAACGATTTCTGGTTCATAAAACTCGGCTTTGTCACAGAGAGAAAGAATGCGGAATGTAATACAAAAATCTGTGTCTATGTGTGCGTTGTGAGTAGAGTCGTGGATCTGTGTAGACAGGCGTAATCGCTGGACTCTACTGAAGGTAGTGGAAAACAAACCACTTGTTTTTAAGGCTTCCAGTAGACTCCAGGCGACAACGCGGGGAAACTGATTAAACACAGAAATGTTTGATTGGCTAAAATTCGACCAATCACCGATTTTGTAACAAAGAACATGTAAGCAAGTTCATTTAAAAAAAAAAATCAAAGTGCTGATGCGATTGCTAAATTGTCTTATAGAAAGGCCGAATAGATTTACTAGCCAATCGTAGACGAATAAATTGTGGATGTGGAAAGCGTAGCAATCGCAACAGGTTTGCCTAGCGCCCGGTTCACGCTGGTCAAGCTTAGAAAAGAGCAATAATAATTTTGAAGAACTTTGAATTGCACTTTGAATTTCTATGGAATTTCAAAATCCCATTTTATATGTGATCGGACTCAAAATCAAATTTAGTCCGATTTGAGTCGAACATTCTATTTTGTCCGAGTTGTCCCAAAATTCCAACTCAGACTGAAAACTAAGATCTTAAAATCACAAACACCTTGGTGTTTCAAAACCTTACGTCAAAAACCGCTCAGTTTAACTCTGATTCTTTGGCGTTCTGAATCAGCATTTTTTTTTTTTCAGTTATTTTAAAACTTGAATTATTTACTGTTCCTTGCTCATCCGGCAACACATCCTAATTCTGTATGTTCAAGCACAACATGAATGACAGCTTTTCAATCTGGGTAACATGGTGATAACAAAAAAAAAATGAATAGTATGTCTATATAGAGCAAGTGTGGCCTGATTTAGAGGGGTTTCAACCCTCTATCACGACCCCCCTCTTCCCTCTAACCCTATCGATATCGGAAGTAGAGGAGGGTCGTAATCTGTATAATTTTTCTAACATTTTACAATTTACTCAATTTTCATCAAATATATTTCTTTCCCAAGGGCGGGGGTACTTTCCGAATGATCGGACACGGCCGGGCGGAATCAATTAAGGAACAAACACGATAGGCGACAAACAACAATGGAGACAGGAACTATAAATTTATTAACAAACATGAAAACGTGGAAAAGGTAAAATAAAAAAAAAAACGGCCAAAACTGAAATGATAATATGTCAAGAATAAAAATTCAAACATTGTGGACAAAATAGTGTGAGGAGAGCATCCTCTAAGAAAGGTAAAATAAAAATCAACGTATGGCCTTGTGCCATACTTCCACGAATTTACAGAACATGTGCTTTTCTTGCACGAATTTACAAAACATCAAAATCTTAAGACAAGTGGAATGAAAGGTGTAATAAATAAATCTCATGCTAAATTTGCATGAAAGTACACACATTTAAAAAGGGGTATATTTAAAGGGAGCACAAGAAAACAAGGAACTCAAATAGATTTGTGGGTTATTTAAAGTCAAAACAAATTTTGGATTGAAGAAAGTTACTCACAGTATCCCCCATACAAATAATGATTACGCTGCACATTGCTTAACGTTGGTGATCGAAAGAAAGCCAATGAATTCAGAGTGATGTGACCGTAAGCGCAGTTTTCTAAATGTGTTCCTAAAAGTGATACGTTCGATCTTCTGGTGTGTTTTATACTTGTGAGCCTTGTGCGAGACAAAGCTACTCTTAATTACAATAGAAATAAACAGTATTTATTGGTTTGTTTACTGTTTTCTCAATTACTTTGGTCGATTCCCTCCAAGAATTTATTTTTTTTAAATTTTCTACTTATTTCCTGATTTATTTGTCTAAGGAATTGTTCTGTCCCCGATGTTCATTCCTTTTATTTGGTCGAATATTATTTTCTTTCATCTCTTCATCGATCAACATGATTTCTTTTAAAAACATTACTTCTACTATTTCAAGTCTACTTATTTCTTTGGAATTGTTTTTCATAGTTCAATCATTTACAGTTCACCTATTTTTCCCTTTCCTTGTAGCTCCTTATCCGTTAATTATTTCAGTGCACGGAAGGCGATAAAGCCACTAGGACGCAAGCAGTTAGAGGGAAGAACAACTTGGGACATTAGAAAAACTGGATTCAAGGTGACAAAAAATCACGATTGACGTTGGAGTTAAATATTTGAAAAAAGTAGTGAACAGGAAAGCAGGAATCTGGAAGCCGTTTCCGCAAGCGAGAGGTGAGACAAAAAAAGCATTTGTATAGAACTTACCTGTGTATATTGCTGAGATGAGGTATTATGTACACTATTTAGATTATTCGGGCTATTGTCCTCATCCTTGTCGCCATATTTATTACAACGAAGAAGAGAGAAAAGATTAACTTGAAATAAAAGAAAACAAAATTTGATGATTTGAAGACAAGAAAAAAAACAAAAAATATAATGAATGTCGTTACACAATTTACATTATTCAGACTATTGACCACACTTTGTCGCCATAATTATTACAACGTTTCGACCGTTGTTCGCTCCGACTTTCTTCAGGTGGTTGGAATGTCGAACTGAACCTTTTATTTCGCTCACTGGGGTAGACTGTTCTAGTTCAATGTGCCATGTTTAATAGATGTCAGTTATCAGTTATCTCCTGTTCATTTCCCTCTGAAATTTCTCATCTGTCTTAAACGTGTATTGAACTCACACACTTTGGGTCCTGTCACTGGATCTAACCAACGCCTTAAGGACACATGGCACAGTGGATAAAGGCGTTGGTTAGATCCAGTGACAAGACACAAAGAGTGTGCGTTTGATACCAGGTTAAGGCAGTGGAGAATCTTCACAGGGAAATTAATAGAAGATAACTGATAACCCATAAAAAATGATAATGAACACATGCATTTTAAGTCTGCGTCAGTCAAATAATATATATATTAAAATAATATTAAAATATGGCAGTCTCGATGATGAACTTCTGTAATAAAAATGAACAAAATCCCTGGAACTTTCTCGATCTGCATGTAGCGCTTGGAGTATTTTTGTCTAAGACCGGAATATGTTAAAAAAACAAAATCTTATCTGAAAAACACTTCTTATCTTCCTTACCTTGCTCTTCCTGGTTTAAACACTCACAGGAAGTCATACTTGGCACCCAGCTCGTTACGTAATATCAAAATTCTCAGTTCTATATAATTGTTTCTTTCTCAATGATTAAAATCAGCTTACAATATTTACATTATTCGGACTATTGTCCTCATCTTTGTCGCCATATTGATTACAACGTTTCTGCCGTTGTACGATCCGGCCTTCTTCAGGTGGTTGGAATGTCGAACTGTACCCTTTATTTCGCTCACTGGGGTAGACTGTTCTAGTTCCAGGTGTCATGTCATTTATTATTTATCTCCTGTTAATTCTCCTCTCCAAGTTCTCCACCAGATATTGAACTCAAAGTCTTTGGGTCCTGTCACTAGATCTCACTAACGTCTTTATCCATAAATATGAAGACAATAGTCCGAATAATGTAAATAATGTATATAATAATGTAATAATGTAAGTAATGTATATCATCACATAAATATAGACAGATACTAAAATTAGCTTGTAATGAATCACACGTGTGCTTCTAAAAGAAGACCATTTAGACTGGACTGACTCTCCATCATTACATAAAGGTTTTTAATAAATAAGACCGAACACGCCACTTGAGGGCATTTTTTCGCAACAAGAAACAAAATATGTAGCATGTTTCATCGAAGATAATATGCCATTACATGACTAAGTATGACAAAATGTCATGGCGGGAGCATCAGTCAACATTTAAAAGAAGCATAACAGCTACTGGATTTGAGAAATCTATTTTTCTGAAAAAATGTTTTAATAGAAATATGGTATAAATTTCAACTGGGTGTTTTGTTATTGTATTTAGAATATTCTCTTTTCTAGAAAACGCCATTAACATTACTATTTCGATTGTATCGAAATTTTAATCACGGGAAGGAGCTTTTTGTAGAATAAAAGCTCATGTTAATCTCCGAATCGCTAAAACAGTTTATTTTTTTCTTTAGAGGCAACTCAAAATTTTGGCCTTGAATCAAACTCATGTGATATTCGTAAATAATTGCGTTCATATTAAATTACTTTTATTTCTGTTTAGTGAGTCGTTTTTTGATTGATTCGCGTGTTTCATTTATTAAGTCAATGATTTGGAATCTTTCTTTTTATATTTTTGTTTATAATCAGTTTGTTATGAAGCTTTTTTTTATCCGTGTATTTTCTTTGATTCGCCGGTAGAATTATTTGTTTTTTATTTCATATTTTTATCCTGACCCGCCACCATCACACTCCTTTCCGTTTTTTCATCAAATTGTTTACGATTCTATATTTTTTCTTCTTTTAAGTTCCCCTTTTTTAAATTGCTGTCCCCTTAATGAAACTCAAATCTATAACACCTTGATTGCCATACCTTCATTCAATCATTTATTCATTGAAGTAATTTGATTTTATTCTTTGACAGTGTTGCCTTCAGAAAAAAAAAAAAAAAAAATAAATATTTCCAGAAGTATTACTCGAATTCTATTCATTTTTATTCTTTTTTTATTCTAAACACTTTATTTTATCTATATTCTTCCTGCATACATTTACCCAATTTACTCGTGACTTTCATTTTCTCCTATTTCGTTGCGCCATATTGTGAACGGGGATAGAGACGATCAAAATAGATGAATTGGACTAATTTATGCAAGTATATTTTCATATAAAGAAACACAGTTAACAAATGAACAGAATATTTGTAATTTTTACATAAAAAAACCCCAAAGGCATTTATGTACTTAACTGCAGCACGCATATATAGGTGTAGTTTGTTTGAAATTAACTAGTCAAGGTAAAGGGTGCATTGTGGGTTGTCTATTTTGGCGGTTATTTTACCAGACGTCACTCATTTATTTATTTATTTAGGTTAAATTGTTTTGCTTGTTTTTTTTTATTATTATTTTATTTCTTATCTTATATATATATTTTTTTATTTTTATTTTACTCGCTGTTTTTATTAATGTAGTAAAATTTCTTTATATCGCTTATTTAATAGTTTTGTTTTGGTTTGGGAAGATAAAGCTGTTTTTCAATTTTGGAGTTGATTGTTGTAGTTTATTCTAACTATTATTTTGGCGGGAGCAGTTTTTAATTAGTTTATTACTTCATGTACATATTTGGATTGATTATCTTTATTTGTTTTTTCTACCGGTTAATTTATCGGGATCGGTTTGTTAGTTTATATAATTATTTGGATGAATTTAGATCAATTAATTTTACTTGTTTTTTTTTATTATTTATGATACTGTATATTTTTATTTACTCTTTTCGGTTTTCGATTTTTAAGTAATCATAGTATTTTTTCTTTTATCGTTATATAACAGTTATATGTATTGTTTTCGTTTGATAGTCTAACTAATATTTACGCCATAATGCTTTGTTAATTCGTGTATTATTTTCTTTATTTATTTGGGTTCATTGATTTTGTTTCTTATTTTTTCTTTATTTGATCTATTTCGTCTATTCTAATGGGTATGATTTGGTAATTTGTTTGGGTTAATGTATTTTGCTTATTTAATTGCCATTTTGTTTGTTTATTTATTTTATTTTTTCCAGTTTTCGATGTTTATTTAACGTAGTAAAAATTGTTCTCATGACTGCATTTTGAGATGAACTCGTATCTTTTATTTAATAATTTAAAGAATGTAATGATAGCTATTTTTTCCTTCAAGCAAAGTCTTCAAGTTTTGATTGGTTTTTGTAGGTTGATGATATTTTCCTTATTTTCATTGATATTTTTTGGTGTGATGTGCGTTTTGTTTTTTTTTATTTCCGAAATATAATTAGAAAGTAATGTTCTTTTCGCATATATACTATATGTGAAAGATGATTTGTGTGCATAATTTTTGTTTCCAGTGTCCTTCAGTTATTCCTATGTATGCTTTTTCTTCATTATCTGGTGATTTTATCGTGGTTTAGTATACTACGTTGTTTTATAAACAATTACCGTTTAAGGAACATTCATTTTTTTTTATTGTGCAGTTACACGTGGGTTTAATTTGTTCGTGTGGTTTGTTTATAATTTTCCTGTTGTACTTTTTTATTATTTGTTCTCAGTGTAACTGTAACTTGTTTTTACTGTGTTTTTGTTGAATATTTTGTATAGGGTGCTTGATTCCGGGAGGTGATTGTGTAAGAGTTTGAAGAACATTTTTCCTACGTTTGTTTTTACCTTTTTTGTGTTCTGTGGTGAGTATGTGAGTGTTGCTGGGAATCCGCTATATTTTAGGGCTGCTTCGTAGTTTTTCTTAGCTTTGTTAAATATGGATAGTTTGGAGGAATTGTCGGAAAGCCTGCGATTAATCGATTTTGGTTGTAGAAGTTTGGTTGTAGAAGGCGGGTGTTTGGAAGATGTGTGTATATAGAATGGTTTATCATTGGGTTTTCTGTATGGTTTATATGTGCCTTTTCTTATGTTGAAGGTAACATCTAGAAAATCTACTTCGATTAGGTTAGTTTTTATATCTATGTCGAATCCGTTATTTTTAAAAATGTTTATTATTGCTTTTCTAGTTTTGTCTGTGTTTTGTTTGTTACAGTTTCTTAAGATCTTGAGGTCGTCGGCCCTGTAGAGTCCTGTGTCATATATATATATATATATATATATATATATATATATATATATATATATATATTACAATAAACGTGCAATCAATTTACAAATACATGATTTATTCACACAAAACTAATGCAAAGGTTAATGATTTTCAAATATGGTATTATTTTGACAGTAAAATTTACCAGTAAAAATTTGTTCAACACCCACCATATTTCGTATAAACGCAAACATTTTAAAAAATTTTAAATCAAACTCAGCGTTGCTTTGGCGCGTTCAAAAACCAATAACTCATTTTCAATAGCATTTCGGATACAATAACACATATATTTTCGATGTCCTCTTATTACTAAGAGAAAAAAAAACAAGAACAACATCTATTATATACCTGAAGATGTCTGTAGGAACAGACGAAAGCTTGTAGTAAAAATAACAACTAATACGGCAGAAATTTATATAAACAAGAATCAATTCATTCATAACGGATCTTGAGGCTTTTGTGTACTATTTGAATTGTTTGCGATGATGGATGCCTCGCCATTTAAATCATTAACCTTTGCATTAGTTTTGTGTGAATAATTCATATATATATATATATATATATATATATATATATATATATATATATATATATATGACAGGGACGACGCTAAATTCGAGAGATATCTTTTCATAAATTAATCTCATGCAAGGCGAGATACCATTAGTAAGCAGGGTTTACGGGGAGTGAAAGGGAGAAAAGATACGGATAAGAAAGACAAAGGTGAACGGGATTGAAGTAGATAGAAGATGTCGATTAAACTTGTATTAAACTATTGAAGATTGTAGTTATGAAGAAAAACAAATACATGGAAGGTATTTCCACATTCGGGAAGTGAGAGAAAAGAAACTGTTGGAATCGAAGTCGTATTTGTATTTCGCTATTTCAAGGGTAAACAGGTGATACCTAGATGTCAATCTACTGGCACGCTTAAATTCATGCAGTCCAAGCACCAGGAAAAAATCTCATCAGAGCCGTTCCCATAAAAATACTCGTAAAAAAGACAGAGGGAAGCCACATCCCGTCGGTGTGAAAGGGACTGAAATCAAGATGTCAAATCAGGATCGATTCTTTTTGGATTTAGTCAAGACCCCCAGAGTGTGAGAGAGAAAGCGACATTTAATATATATTCATTTATAGAGAAATATTTAAAATATCATATTAACGTGTAACGTTTCGTGTTTTATTTGGTGATGTTTGCATCAAAATATTTCTTTCTGAAAATCGATTTTTCTCATTCAGCTCGCACAACATTTATTCTTTTTTATTTCTTCTCTATTCTTCCTTTTTCTAAAATAATAAAAAAAAAAAAACGATTGTATTTTTCCCAAGATTTTCTTTCATTTTCGTTCAATATTTAATACATTCCTGTTTCATTCTTTAAATGAATTCTGACTTTAATTCTTTCATCATTTTTCTTAACTATCTGATTTCTATAGAGTGTTATCGTCTGAATTTGAAAAGACAATGTTTGTTTATTTTATTTTTTTCGCTAAGATAATTGATTTCAAGATTTCCACAGACCCTTATTTCTTTCTTGTCTATCAACCACTGGCTTTTTTACTTCCTTACTTCCCTTCCTATTTTTGATTATGACCAGAGTTCTTTATTAAGTCGTTTTCTATCGTTTTATTAAATAATCATTCTTTAGCAGAGACTTAATATCCATTCGTTCAATCATATAGCGAACTATTTTGTCCACTGATTATTTAA
Organism: Acanthosepion pharaonis; assembly: GCA_903632075.3. Classification (NCBI taxonomy): domain Eukaryota; kingdom Metazoa; phylum Mollusca; class Cephalopoda; order Sepiida; family Sepiidae; genus Acanthosepion; species Acanthosepion pharaonis. The sequence continues at coordinate 659,015 of CAHIKZ030004925.1, forward strand.
CTTTAGATTCGTTTCTTGATTAGTTTGTTATTTACCTGATTCTTTGATTTATTCCAACCAAAGATTGCAAGCAATATTTGGACATTGCTTCTTGTGTGACACTGTGTAATTATTTTATTTTATTTTACTGATATTTTTTTAGTACAATTTATTATTCTGTATTCTTGGCTTCTATCAAATATACTTCCTTCATTCTTTCTTTTTTTCTTTCTTTCAATCGAGTTTCAGATCTCTCAGTTATCTCGTTGATTTCAAGGAATTTTGTCTTTTCATTCCGTCGTCATTTTTTTTTCTTTTCCTTCATTGTTTTTGTCATATTTCTTCCTCCAGAAACATTTCTTTCTTTCTTTCTTTCTTTCTTTCTTTCTTTCTTTCTTTCTTTCTGTTGTGGAATCCGAGATGAAATTCGGTCTCCAATTGAATGACAAACGCAGGAATTAAAGATAAGAAATTAAATGTATTTACACAAGAATACAATGGGTAATACTGTTAGTAAATCCAGGAACGCGGTTAGTAGCAAAATATATATATATATATATATATATATTTATATGTGTGTGTGTGTGTGTGTGTGTGTGTGTGTGTGTGTGTATACCGTCTCGAAGTTGGACTTCCTTAGAGTCTACGTGCTTGTAACTGTCTTCTACAAGCGGTTACTTCACACTATTACTTTACCTCCAAATCAATCACAATCTCTGCTCACTCTCCCAATATATCTCTCAATCTCTCACTGTATATTCTGACTGACTCTGGGTATTTAACGGCAGCAGTCCCAATAACGCTCTGGTCGAGTCCACTTATATGAAAAAGGAGTGGACCTCATAACACTTTCTTTCTTCATTTCTTTCTTTTATATGTAAATAATCCTTTTCTGAACCTTTGTAATTTTTTTTCAGAATCCATAATTAAATAAAAGAGAACAAATAATAAATGGGAAATAAATATTCCTAAGGCAAAAATAGATTGATACTTTATTCTTTCTTTTAAATGTTTTATTTCTTATTCATTAATTTTCTTTGTTTATTTTAATTTCAGTTCTATATCTTTTCTTATATGTTTACTTTCGTCAAATCTCTTTTTATTCTCCTTATCTTTAATACTTCTGTGTCAATCTCACAGCGAAACCAGCCTCGTTTTCTTTCTTTTATTCTTTATTTAATTAATTTTTTTCCTCTTTTTAATTGTTTCTTTCTTCAAAATCCATTTTTAGGCTTCCGTTTGTACAGAACGATTTTCCTTCTTTCAATGATTTTCTTTTTTACTTTCTTTTAGGTTATTGTTACATACTGCTTGAATCCTCCCACTATTTTTCAGTAATTCCTCCTTTTTTGTTCTTATTTATAATTCGTTTCTTCTCTCAAAAATACTTTTTCAGCTTCTTTCTTTCAATTTATTTATTTTTATTTATTTTCAACATTTTACCAATTCAATTTTGCACTTTTTTCTCAAATGCTTCGTACTTTTTACACAATTTCTTACTCCAGGAATCTAAATTCATCTTTCTCATACTCTTTCTTTCTTTTTTTCTTTCTTTCTTTCATTATTCTTCTTCCGTTCTTCTCTCTCTTTTTCTTTTATTTTTCTTTCATTATTTTTTTTCGTTTTTTCTTTCTTTCTTGCTTTGCTTTTTTTCTATTTTGCTTTTTCTTTCACTTTTTTTATTTTCATTATTGTTGTCCATTCCTTTTCTTTCTTTCAATTGTGTCTTCTTTTACACCGTTTCTTCTTTCTCTTTCTTTATTTCTCCTTTTTTCTTTATTTCTTTCTGATTTCTTCTTTCATTCTTTCCATTTTTTTATTTTCTTTCTTGTTTTTCTTAATTTTCTCTTTCATGTTTTTTCTTTATTTCCTTCTGTTTTCCTAGCTTTTTAGTGTTTTGTTTCTTTTTTATTGTTTTTATTGTCATTTATTTATTGATTTCCTTTTTTTCTTCACTGATTTTCTTTTTTCGTTTCCATTTTTTCATTTCCCTATTTTTAATCTGTTTCTTTTTATTCACATTAAGTCTCTATTTTTTTTTTTTTACTTTCCCTCTTTAATATATTTTTTTCTTTTCATAATCATATTTAAACATTTTTCTTTTTTGTTCTTTCTTTAGAATAATTCCCTTTAATTTTTCTTTTTTTTCCTCACGCACCCGGACTTGTAACGTCTTTTGTCCGACATTTCTCCTTTTTATTCGAAGCTTCTTTGGCTGATTCGTGACTTTCATACATCCGTTTATTTATGCACAGAAAATGTCTTTATTATAAATCTCCTCAAAAGTTTCTTCTTTATTCTTACACTTCTTTTTTCTTGATTTTACTCGCAACACTCAGGATCATTTAATCTTCGAGGAAGGTTGAATAAGCAGCTTTAATTGAAAATAATGAAAACCTTCCGACGAGACCTGAATATGCGAATGGTGCTATGAAACTAAATTTGAATGACGGATAGACGAAGCGAGTTGAGATCTGGAAGCAAGCTATTTCTTTTGATAACACAACATTTTTATATAGTCATAATTTGTATCTGTGTGTCAGTGCTTAGTGAATTGAAGAGAAAACTCAATGGATATCGAAGTTAGGTGCGAGAGATTAGAGTTACGCAGAAGATTCCATCGAAAAAACAAGAAAACATTTATTCTTCAGTCTCTAATTTTCAAAACAACAAAAAAAAAACGTCCAGGGAACTATTTTATTGATACAAAAAAAGTCCAAGAGAAAAAAAAAGGAAAAAAAAAGAAAGAGTGATTAATAGAGAAAAAAGAGAGGAAGAAAAAGGAAGAAATATAAAAACAAAGAATAAAAATATTAAAAAACAATTTTGAGAGAAATATAGAAAGAAGTATCAAAAAGAAAAAGAAAGAAGTAAAAAAGAAAGAAAGAAAGAAATAGAGACGGAAAAATAAGTAAGAAAGTTAGAAAGATAAGAAGAAAAAGAAAGAAAGATAAAAGCGATAAAGAAAAAAGAAATGAATATAAAAACTAAGAAAAAGAAGAAAAGGAAAAGGAAAGAAAAAACAAGGTTAAGAGCAATAGAGAAATAAATAAAAAAAAAGAAAAAAGAAAGGAAGGAAATATAAAGAAAAAAGAAAGAAAAAATATAAAAAGAAAGGAAAATGAAGGCGGGAAAATAAGTAAGAATGGATGAAAGTGTTATATAGGACAACACAAATCACCTGAGAGCAAAATCAGGCTATCCCATGTTGAATAATGAGTTAACGTGATGGTAAAGGAAATGTATATATGGGAATTAGCATGGCGTCTATAAGTGATCACTATAGGATTACTATTCCGTAATGTTTGGGACATATGTTGAGTTACAATCCACTCTTTTGTCTGTCCGCTGGACACTAATTGGGAATGTTTGCACATTGTGTTGATTTATAGTAAGTGTGATTTTGTAATTGTTTTGTACCTTGTATTTGTGCTTCTTGACAATTTATTGATTTTTGTGAATGGTATAGCCTCCCGCCATGGCGGAGGTGCCTCAGAGAAAACAACCGTTGGACAATACCTCAAAGCACCATAAGCATGGGTGCCAGAATGGCCCAAGAAAGGACCGGAATATTATAAAGAACTTAAAGATAAATATAAAGAACCTATCTCTAATAAAGAAATTTAACCTGTGCTTTCGGTTATGGAGACAGTGGCGGCAAGGTCAATCTCCCTGGTGAGGGTCGATGTCAAGACCAGAAAATTCGTTGCTGTCAGCAGGGAGGCTATGGAGGAAGCCCTAAAGGCTTTGAATAGCGGGACCAAGGTGTTGGCCAGAAGGTCGTATGCCATGTGGGACATCCTGTTTACATCTGAAGAAGCATCCAAACCACAAAGACGAGAAAGCTCCAAACTGAGTAGATGAGCGCACGAAAGACTCGTATTACCTTAAATGGGGTCTCCATGTATATCACGGAGGACTATTTTGCGGATTACGGCCCTGGAGATGGGGTATACTCCATCAAAACTAAATGGGGCCTTGCCAGTAGCGATTTTGATGTCTTAGTGAAATTGACCAGACCCAAGTTTAAGGTGGTACCCAACATGATTACTTTCGGCTGCCGGAATATTTTCGTAATTGTAGATAGTCGTCGCCTCTCCTGTTGGGTTTGTGGTGCGGCCGAACACCTGGCCAACTTGTGTCTAATCTAGAAACCGAGACCAAGGACGAAACCAACACCGAAGCAGTCCAAGGAGGAAGCAGCAAAAAAAGGTCCCGATTAGTGAATGGACTGAGTTGGTGAAGAAGGGAGAGAAGGCGACAACGAGAAGTCAACGGAGGATCCAAGGAACTTTCCCTGAGCTTCCGGTGAATTACGTCCGATATAGGTTCCAGAAGTCTGGGACAAACCGTCGAGGTCTTCACCCACACAGATTTTCATCTAGTTCGTATTTAAAGGACTAAGACTTACAAAAAAGTCCATTAAGCTATCTAGCGTCAATGTGACAGGCTTGAGAGATCAGGAGTAAGGCTGCCTGTCTGTTTCATGATCTTTTGTCCTTTGGTGTGGATGTGGCTGCGATCCAGGAGACACAATTTATTTGCGGCGTTGATGCTAGTGTACTAACACCTTTGTTGTCTATTCAGCATACTGGGACCGGAAGCCCGGAGGGGGGGTTGCTTGTTTCTCAAGCTTTCTCTGGATGCAAGGGCTGACCTTGTTCATGTGTGCGCTCACAGCCGGTTGGTAGTGGCCGATATTGCCATGAACATTGGTTCGTTTCGGGCCGTCCCGGTTTAATCACACAGCGATCAGGTGGAGCGTGTTCACTTTTTCCGCCAGGTGGGGCCGCTCCTGGTGGATTCGTCGCGTTTAGTCTTAATGGGGCGCGGGTATGCCTCCTGGGCCCTACGATAGATAGGGGTCAGTAGCTAGCCTACGTTGGTTAATCTGATCGCCGCGTTTGGGCTCGTTCTCGTTGATAGATACCGAGTCGATCATACGCAGCGGGATATGTGAACGTGCGCTGTTTAGTGGCCATCTCTTCAGGTAGCTAGCTACCTGGACCGAATGTTAGTGAAAAGGGACGAACTAGATCTATTAGATTGTTCTAAGTTCCACCTTTTATACTACTCGGATTATAGATCAGTCTGTGCCCAGATGGTGTTAGGTAGTAGGCCTAGCTTGGCTGGACACTGGAGGTTTAAGCGGGACTTCCAGGAACAGTTGATTAGACTTGTGCTGCGGAATTAGTGGGGTCCCTTATTGGGGGTAGGTGGTGGGGGATGTTTAAGGATGAAATTAGAAACTTCACCACTTAATATAGCCAAAGACTCCATCTAGATAAGGCTAAAAAAGGTGGCTGTGAGATCCCCTGGAGATAGCCGTAGCTAAGTAGACCCTGGAGCGTGAGGCTTGATTAAGCAAGATGTCTGACGAATCTGTGACCATGGGCGCAGAATTGCGCAAAGAAGAGATCCGCCGAGGTTCCGATAGATACATTCGTGAGGTCTTTACCTCGGTCAGTTCGATAGGGATGTCCGCTGTTGCCCTTATTTATGCTTTGTCGTTGGAATACTTCCTCCGTTGGCTAAGGGACAGGGCGTGCAGTCTGGTCCTACGAGGAATCGTTCTTCCAACTGGTAGAGCTCAAGCCATGGTGTCTGTGTACGCTGCAGGCGTATCCATTTCCGTGTCATGCCGCAGCGACATTAAGATGACGCAGAAGGCACTTGAACGGTACGAGAAGGTAACGAGGCCAAGATTAACCGTGGCAAGTCTTCCGGGTTCTGGGAGCATTTGGGTGGAATGATAGTCCTGTACTCATTCTTGGAGTATGGTTCGGGCCTGGATTCAGCTAGAGAAGAATTGGTCAGAAGTATAGTCAAAGGTCAGAGCTTCGGTCCGGACTTGACTCCGAAGGAGTTTGTCCTTAAAGTGTAGAGCTGAGGCAAGAGTCACTTACGTTTTGCCTCCGATCCTTGACCGCTTGGCTGTACTTCCTCTTTGCAGCTCTCGTTGGGAGGCAATCAAGCGTTTGTTGTTTTCCCTCTTGTGGGTGGTTTCAAATATTGAGTCTATAAAATGCCTTTTACCTGCAACTGTATCATGGGGGGGGGGTGGACGGCGGCTGGACGGCGGCTGGTGTTGCCAAAGCTGGCGAGTCTTCATTCTATACTATAGATGTGTTTTGATTAAAATGTTCTAATACATAAAGGTACATTATTTGTTTAAAAAAAAACAAAACATGGATTCTGATTACAGTTCAATGTAATAAAAACTAGAAAAGAAATAATCATAATACGTGTAGCCATGCTGCTTTCTGAACTTTTCCGTTTATGGCAAGACATGTCAGCACCGGAAAAAATTTCGGTTTTGGAGGTTTTCGGATATTAAAATGTCAGATAAAGGATACTCAATTTGTGATAGGATAATTATAACAGATATAATTATCATTAATTCCCTCAATCTAAACTATTGAGATTCGACCCCAATCTTCTCCTCTATACACATAAACACGTGATATTCTCACCAGTGCACTGGTCGTCAACACGGGCGTCAACGAGAATTTCGTCTCTCTTTCCTTATTTAGGACATACTAGTAACATTTATCTTTTAGAACCTCAAGAAAAATTCGAAATTAGGAAAGAACTGGTCACTTTTATTTTCCAACTACATTATCTTGACATGCATTATAAACATCTATAAAAAAAAATGAGAAAGACTGTATACGCATTGCTTATTGTATACTCTTTCCTTGCTGGAAGGGGGTGTTTTTCGTTGGTCTCATCTTATCTTGCCCGTGATCGCTTATCATTTTAGCTCAATCCACTTGATCGGTGTTGCGAAATGTTTTTTGGGTTCAGAGACGAAAAGCATCAACAACGAGAAATTTTAATTTAACTATTATTTTACTAACCACGTCGACGGGTACATCTTCTATCAAGTGGGGTTTACGACAAACCCTATTAAGGTGCCTCTTACAAACAGGAAGTCTCACACGTCCATTTCCTTTGACGTGAAGAAACAACACTCGAATGACCGTTCCCAACTAGTGGGAGGGGTTTGCACAAACGCGACTTAACACGTCTAGTTGGTCTGATGTCCGAACAGCAACACCTCGAAAAAACTTTATCTATGTCATTCCAACGTCCGGCTCAGCATTCGAAATCGACATCCCTATTTTGTCGACCATCTGACTGTAAATGTCTGCCTCAGAAAGTCCCAGCCAAAATACTATGTGGCTAAAATAATAGTTTAAATCTATTATTTAACAATCTAAATTTAACCCCAAACTCATAATTTTACTTAGTATTACTGTTTTTTTTTCTATAAGACCACATAAATATCAGATAATAAGTAATACATCTTTTGTTGTTTCCACCTATTGCTGCTTCTGATTTGTGCTAATATTTTTGTATATATGAAAGTTAGGGAGATTATAATCATTTATTTAGTTATAACTCTCCTACAGTGGGAATGAAATAAAACTATTAATGAACATGTATTTTCTATTTATTGTTTGAATCGGTGTACATCGCCTATTCAGGTTAAAAAATACGAGTAGCTACTAGATGTCTTTTACATATATCCAGAGTCAAACAGTGGATGTTGACTGATGACTCCATATTAATAAATAAACATTTCCTCTACTTTTGGTACTTATGGCCATTTAATGTTGAAACACCGGTACCCCTCCGATCACCAAAGATAAGCAACGTCGATCCTGGTCAGATGCTAGATTGGGTGACCACTTGTGAAAATCAGGTGCTGTAAGCGTGGATGTGCGGTTAGAGATAAGATTTGGAATTGGAAGGTCAAGAAGTCGACATTCAATTCCAGTCGGATTTGTTATTTTCAATTACGCGCTAATTCACTTGTGAAAGTTATGAATTCATTTGTCCAGTACTTATGAGTTAAATAATGATGTAGACATAATTCTGTAGCCTTCTTTAGGTATTAGACTACCACAGAAAGTAACAACCGCCTAGGGTTAGAATTTATCTGAAAAATAATAATAATAATAATGAATGGATTATAGCATCATATATAACAACTAATGTGCAAATAGACAATTCCTTTCCTCAACTACGGGCTAAATAATAGATTTCGTATCAGTAAATTACTATCATATCCATGGAATCTCTAAATAAATAACTTGTGGCTGTAAAAGTTCTGTAATAGTTTGTTAAACCATATGTTCTTTTTGTTACAAAATTAGTATTAGATAAAAGAATCCTAATTAAAAATTTATTTTAGTTGATAATTGTTCATCTAAGCGAATCAGATTATGATTACGATCTATTAGAAATTTTTAATACTGCAATGTCTTTCACACATATCTAATAAATGTAAAAAGCCAATAGCAAAGTGATGGGTGATGCGAGACATGAATTCGTATTAAAAAATGAGAAATATCCTCTTTGAGTAAAATCAAAGGATGTAAAATGAAAGAAGAATCACGAAAAATTACAATGAATGGTTAATTATTCATGTAAGAATAACAGATAAATTTATTATTGCGACATACAAAATCAAGTGAGAAAACGTATGTGAAACAAAGGTTAAAATACATTGATAATTTAATCTAAGAAATTCGGACATCTTTAGATTAGTACATCTCCGCTATTAATTGTAAACAAAGAGGAAAACTGAATATGAACTGATCCATTTTAATTTTGAGATAATGTTGAAAAAATAAGAAATTATATTTTCATTGCTAGCTCAAGAAAGTCGATTCACTCTTTCTGACGAGACGTTTATTCTCTCCGGAATATATCTTGCATATCTATAAGCCTGTCAATTTGTCTATGCTTAGAATATTGCTACCATATATGATCCGGTGTCTCTGGTATTCACCTGAAGCTCTTTGATAAAGTCCAAAGAAGAATTGGCAATATTATTGGTGCTGATCTGGCGACTCGGCTTTAGTCAATTTCCTACCGCCGTAATTTTCCCTCTCTGAGCCTTTTTTTTATAATTACATTCATGGTATTTTTTTTCGGGTGAGCTCTTTTCTAGGGTACCTAGATTGTATGGGTTTAAGCGGAATACTAGACTGTCGGCGAGATCTCATCAATTTAATAGATGTAGCCGTAAGTAACATTTTCTTTTCCCGCGCTTCTTGCTTGTGGAACTTCCTTCCGGTTCCATTCTTTTGAGCCAACTTTAATCAGCAGAAATTTAAATGCAATGCCATTCGCTATCTTATGTCCTCCTGATTGCTGTTTTCTCTTTCTCTTCATTATTAATGTCTCTGTTCCTAATTCCTCTACCGCCTATAACCCCTTGCATGCTAGTAGCTGTACTGTCTTGCTTCGAGCGATAACGAGTAAAAAATAATAATTTTAATCTGACGCCTGCCTTTGATTTCTCAAGAAATTGTCCTATTTTCCCAGCGTCAACGATGCAGTCTTTTTTTCTGGGGTGGGGGAGGCAATAAGTTTCGAAGATTTTTATAACATACAGGAATCCAATATACCGACTGGCATATATAACCTAGCTCTGGGGTCAGCATAGGGCAACAAATGTCCTAACATTCACATGGTAAATTTTCGTTATTTCAGGAAAAATGTGTTTGTTACTAACTTGCTGCATCATTATTTCTCAGGATCAAGGAACATAAAATGTAGAAGGAAGCCATGAAAATGTTGGCACTCACAGGATATATCGAAAGCAAAAAGTAACGGGTAGGAATCAACAGGCCAATTGTAGAAAAATCACGTGGTCGCGATAAACACTCAGTTGTGGAGCAAGCTAAGTAAATAATAATTCAACCTTGAGAAAGAGCTATTTATGGTGCCATGAAGCATCTCATTGTGCTAAAGTGGGATAGTCCATTGCTTGGGCTGTGATTGGCTGCTGGTACCTGAGTGGAGGTATTTCTATATAAATACCAGCTTGATTCATCAGTTAGTTTGCAGGGTTTGTATTAAGTTACAACCTGCTTTAATTTTGTCTGCCAGCTGGACGCTAGCTGGGACCCTTACGCCGGTAAGTGATGTTTATTGTATTGTTATTCTACACCAATGATCTGATGAACTTATGAGAATGGATGGCAGAATCGTATTTGGAAATTTCGGTAAAATGACAGACATTAATAACAACGATAAATGATAGGAAGTTATGAAGAGCCATGATCGCTCACGTCCTCAAGTTACACAATTAGCTCATTTTAGTGTTTTTATTTCTATCCCTCGACTCTTTTCCAACCAATCGTCTTATCTTCTTTTGTCATTGCTAACGAATTTATAAAAGATCTGACGTCATGATTAAATCAACTCTGACCTTTCGTAGGTTGTTTCACTCTTCGTTAGAGAGAAATAGCCACCCCACCCTAACAAGAATTTATCGTATTTTTTTTTCTTTTACAGTGAACTTCAATGTGAGATCTCTTTTTCTCGCCAGAGTCTGTTTTGTAACTTCATAAGAATACCAATTTCCATGCATCGAATATTGCTACCATTTTTATTCTGGTGCTTTCGTTTTGTATCAATGGATTATTGATAGAATCCAAATGATAATATGCAACGGTGTCAATCTTGGCATCAGCCTCCTACATAAGAATGGCGACAAGAAAACACGAAACAACAATCATACGAAGACAGAATGTATGGTAGTTAGGAAAAGGGACAGTTATTGATCACATGTGTACACAACTCTTTAATTTCCTTGTCTATTATTTTCGTTTTTGAGTATTGTGTCTCTGTTATGGTTAGACAGTGAAGGTTAGAGAGATGCATGGAATATTTTAGAAAATAGTATGGTGAGGAAGGTTAGACAAAGTTTGAGGATAGACCTTTGGCCTTACTTCCGCTGCATCAGTGTGTGAGGGGAGATCAGCACTGGTATTAGCATATACAGGAAATGCAACCGGTAGCTAAAAAAAACCGGACGCACAGGTGTCCTGAACTGAAGGAAATGCGTCCTTGCGTGGATGCGTACCGGAAGAAACCTGGTATAGATAATCTTCCTCTGGAATCAGCACAGTCCAAAGAAAGTCCTAAAATTCACACGATAAATTTTCGTTTCGGGAGAAAAAAAAACGCCGTTACTAACTTACTGCATCCTTACTTCACAAGATCAAGAAACATACAATGTGGAAGAAGGGCATGGAAACTTTGGCACTCACAGGATATGTCGAAGACAAAAACAGGGGGAATCAACGGGCTAATTGACTGATGAAGTTATGAGAATGGATAGCTGAATGGGATTTGGAAATATCGGTAAAATGACAGACATTACTAACAACGATAAATGATAGAAAGTTATGAAGATCCATGATCGCTCAGGTCCTCAAGTTTCACAGTACATAAAATTAGTTTATCGCATTTTATTTATTTCTATTCCTCAACTCTCTTTTCCAACCAATCGTCTTATCTTCTTTTGTCATTGTTAACGAATTTATAAAAAGTTCTGACGTCATGATGGAACCAACTCCGACATTTTGTAGGTTGTTTCACTCTTCGTTAGAGAGAAGTAGCCACCCCGCCCTAACAAAAATTCATCTTTTTTTTTCTTTTAAAGAGAAGTTCAAAGGGAGGTCACTCTTTCTCGTCAGAATCTGTTTTGCAACTTCATAAGAATACCAATTTCGATGCATCGAATATTGCTACCATATTTGTTCTGGTGTTTCTGTTTTGTATCAATGGATTATTGATAGAATTTCAAGAATATTATGCAACGGTATCAGTCTTGGTGTCTTGGCTTTAATCTATTTCTTAGTTCTGTTACATCGCACAAGTTTGACGATTCTATAAACACATATAATAGTTCAAATGAGCTACGGTTAGAATGGGAATTCAGGATATAAATACTGATAAATACTGGTTTCAGAAATGGAACATAACGACGAAACGATTCAATATTTACGGAGAGGATATCCTTAGGGAATTAGGAGTCCTACCAGGATTATTTATTAGTGTCAACAATGTTAACGCCATAAGAGTGACAATGTTGTGTTAAGAGCAGACAACAGAAAAGTAACCACAGCAACTCCTACATAAAAAAGGCGAGAAGAAAGGACAAAACAACTATGTTACGAAGACAGAATGTGTGCTCGTTAGGAAAAGTGGCAGGTCAACAAGCGAAATAAGAATTGGAGACATCAAAATCAAGCGGGTGCAAAAATATAGATTAAGCTTATCAGAAAGCCCTATAAAGTTGAAGCGGGAAACCTGGCCCGACGCAAGCAGGGAACGGGAAGACCTGCCCATGGAAGTTTGTCACTGTAGAAGATGTGTACAAAAAGTAGCCGTGAATCTTGATAATTCTGACAGAGAAACAGGTAAGTGTAATAAGGGGGGGAGATACTAATGGGTCGAGATATAAAACTGTCAGGAGAAAAAGAATCAAGCGTGCTATTAGATGTTGGCACTGTGGCAAGGATGGCCACATTAAGAGATCGTGTACACTACGAGCATCGGGAAAGGTCAGGGGTCCGTTCGTAGGAATCCCAGATAACAACATAACAAGATGGTACTGACGCCCATATTTGGTAATATGGGCACCCCAAATTTCGTTTCCATTAAGGTAGAAGGTAGAAATTATAGAGATTTCGTAGATACAGGGGGGAGGTATCAGTCATAAGCTGTGGTTTAAAGTATTTCGAACGGGGCCTGAATTGCAGAGGAATGACGTCAGTTTTCAGACAGCTAATGGGTCCTCATTTGTTATACCTGAACGTACCTATTCTATTATTAATAAACTCTCCCACACGTAATAAGTAGTAGTAGTAGTAGCGGTCGCAGGTGGGCTCAGTGGAGTTGAGTGAGTCTGTCAGACATTGAAGTATCAACCATCACAACTAGATTGCTGCGTCATTAATTAATATTGCGAGTTTCTAACGTTTTGTACGTCGGACCCTTTTTAGGACCGACTTATTGAAATACAAGCCTCCACTGTAAAAACTACTCTACAACATCATTACAGTTTGTTCGTTCGAATAAGACATCAGTCCACTTACTCATGATTTCTTCATTGTGAAGAATCTGATTAGAAATGTATACTCGACTGCGATTGTCTGATGCAAAACGGGGTCAGAATGTATTTTGATTTTGGTTCTTTAGGAATTGGGGAAGAGTGTGTAGCTTTAGCGGAAGTTATCCATAAATCGTCCATAATTAGATTAGTACAAAAAATAACATTAAAACCGTAGCACATGCGCACTTGCATGATACGGACTGCACTTAGAAGTTGTGGTGGAAATAAATATGATTTAGAACTGATAAGCGGAAACGCTAGCAATTTCAGCGGCGCATCAATGGCTGATGCAGTAGTAATTTCTCGTAGGTTCTCGTTGCTCATAATGAACAACACTAATCAAACGGTCACAATGAAACGGGTGTGGTCGGTAGCTAAACTTACTAGGCCAGATCGTATTACTGTAATTTCTATGCTCGATAGACAAAAGAACCAGATCTCTGATGGAAATTTGGAACAGGCATATGTACCAGATGAATTTAAGCTACATGTTGATAGGCTGCTGAAGAGAAACGGACTATTTTTAGTGAAAGACAAAGACCTAGGCACAACTGAGACCATAGAGATGCGTATTGATACAAGGACGCATGAACACATAAAAAGGAGTCCGTATCGCACACCGCTAAAACATAGAAAAATGTTTTACTCAGCGGTTGATGAAATGATACAAAAAGGCGTTATCAAGAGTTCCAATAGCCCGCGGTGTTTTCCAATAGTTTTAGTGGAAATGAAAGATGTTAGTAAGAGATTTTGTGTTGATTTTAGAGCACTTAACAATTTTACCAAAAAAATACGCTCGTACGCTTCCTGTTATGGACGACATACTGACATCACTCGAGCCAGCAAAGTACTTTTTCTAAACTAAATTTAAAATCGGAGTGCTGACAGGTTAAACTCCGTGAAAATGACAAAGAAAATAGTGAATTCCCTTGCTACCGTGGAATGTTTCATTTCAATGTGATGCCGTCCGGACTCACAAACGCCACCGGTGTTTTCCAGGAATTGATGTTCATTGTGTAACAAGGTCAGGAAAATTTTGCTCTGGAATATCTGGATGACATTTTAATATTCTCTAATACTATGGAGGAACACTTAAATCATAGAGATAAATTTTTAGGTAGTTTGCGGAAGAATAATCTCAAAGTGACACCCTGTAATTTTAAGTTTTTATGACTCAATACCTGGGATTCAAAATTAGCGAGAAGGAGATACAGCCAGGTTTTGGTAAAATCAAGAAAATAAACCCAGCTTTGACTCCAATCACCGTTAGGCAGATAAGAACCTTCATTTGAATAACCACGTACGATCGACGCTTTATTAGAATTTTTCCCGATATTGCTGATCCGCTAAATAATCTAAAGAGGAAGTATATGTGTTTCCAATGCGACAACATATGCCAGGCCGCTTTTTATAGCTTAAATATGAAACACGCAGTGATGGTAATATTAGACCCAAATAAGGACTATAAACTGTATACTGACTCCTCCGATTGACACATGTTTTTCCCAATTAGTTTATGTTCAGAAGAAAGAGGTAGAAAAATAAACAATTTACTAAAGGGTGTTTCATTAAGACGGACCAAAGTTAGCAGTAAATAAATCCGTGTTATTACTGAAAATTTGTTTATTTATCTATTGGAACATGTTATTTAAGTCATGGCATTTATGTGTGAAAAATAATGTCACCCGAACAGGCTTCGTCTGCATACCTCCACGCGATGGTCAAAATTTTTGATGATGTCTCTGCATAGTTGCTCCTCGATCTCACCGATATGCGTTATTATCTCATCCTTCTGCTGTTGAATTTTTCTTTGCTTGTTCGCATAGACCTTACTTTTGAGAAAAACCCCAATGGAAGAAATCAAAAGGCGTCAAGTCGCACGATCGTGGTGGCCGATTGACTTCACTGTTTCGAGAGATGGTGCAACCTGGGAAATTCTCATTGCATTTCTGTTTGAACGACGAAAATCGTAATAGTCGTCGATAACTTTAACACGTTGTTTGATTGGCAATTTCAACATTGGAAAGATTAACAAAGACTTAATTTTTTAAATGTGAAAGAAAAAAAAAAGTCATCAGACGCATAAACTTAATTCACATTTAAATTCGGTCCAAGTTATTGGAACACCCTTTATCTCATAATTTAAATGTTACGTAGACAAGGTGGTTAGATATAGAGAATGAGGCTTACGCCATACACAATGCTCTTCAAATACCCAAAATCTATCTGCATAGCGCAACATTCACCATCTACACAGATCATGGACACCTAGATTATTTACTCAATTCGCCCATACAAAATAATAAAATACAGTCATGGCGTTTGAATATGGCTGGCTACAATTGCAGCATAGAGTACCTTAGAGATAAGAAAATGTTTGCGCAGATGACTTGTCACGTGTCAGATAGGCAAGTAGTTACAATGTCGATCTTCCGATAGATGTAGGAATTACCTAATTACAGTATCCACCGTACAAAAATGCTAACGACACACATTACAGGGAATGGACGTAATTAGAGAGCAAGTATCCTATAAAGACATTTTAGACTTGAAGTGTAAAATCAAGAATGGCAGGGCTACCAAAACAGAACAAAAGAAGTACGCACTAAGAGACGAAATAGTGTACTACTTGTCTCAGGCCGACGAAGAACTTCTAGTCAGGCTATATGTGTCGTCTAACCTTAGAAAAAATGTGTTGGTGCATTAACAATGTCTATGTGGGCATGGAGAAGACACTCAACGCAACAATCAAAGAGATATATTTCTGGCCCTTTTAGCTTAAAGAAATAAACAAGTTTGTAAGTAAATATATTCCGTATCAGACTAGGAATTGGAGAAAGAAGCAACCTATAAGATTCGCAAGAGTGCGAATTGCCTGACTCTCTTTCACTTCGCTAAGCTTGCTTTAAATATATCCAGACCGTACCCAACCTAGTTACATTTATATATATATATATATACAGTGATTGTTCTGAGAATTGTCCGTTCGTAACAAGGAAGCAGAAACAGTGGAACTTTTTACCAGATTTAGAGAAACACTTCAGACATTAACCGACAAAGAGCCGGAGAATATCAATACAATCATGAAACAGATATTTGTATCATATGATCACTTCTTTTTACAACCTTCAGACTAATGGCAAGATTGAGAGGTTTCATAGAACGATGCACGATGTTCTAGAGAGAAAAACTGCGAACAACGAATAGTCATGGGACGTTTACATCAACCAGATTTTGTCGGCTGTCAGGTTTGATGTGAATGAGATCACGAATTTTTCATCATATTACTTGCTTTGTAACAGGAATGTTAGATAATATGCTGATGCTTCGTCGTATATATTATGGTGATGAACATTACGAAATAACCCATCAGTAAACGCATCGCACTTTCACTTTAGTGATTAGTAAAATAAGGAAAGCGAGGAAAAAAGGCGACGGCTAAATCCCTTAGTTGCATTAAGGACTTTAAGGAGTTAAAGGCTGGTGAGTTGGTGTACTATAAAAAATACAATAAGAGAGGGGAATTGGACATACGCTAGTGGTCATATTATGTGGTGGTCGAAAAACCCGGTCGCGTCTCTTATAGAATTAGTGATCAGTTGACCGGCTCAGTCAGGGCGACACATGTCGAGCACCTTCGGTCGGCGTCCATCGAAGAATGAAAAATTCCCACTACAGAGGGACCGTTACAGAAGTTCGTATTAACTGCTCCAGCAGACTCCAGGGATTCTGACCATGAATCTGGAAAGGAACAGACAGACTTTCCAGTGTGCAAATGATGGCATCGGCGTGAGCACTCGGACAATGAGTATGACGTGTCATTAATAGAGCGACGTGTCATTACACGAAGGAGAACGCCGAATGAAATCATTTCGACCACAGATGGTTGGCATGGAGGGCATGTCTAGCGGCCCATCCACTCTCAAGGGTGATTCCCCAACAAAGGGGGCCGTCGCAATTTACCAATCTCGGATAGGTAACCTGGTAACGAAGTAAGCGACAATATCGAATTAGGACAAACGTTCGTTTGGACAGGGAAGTTTATGCACCTCTGGGCCGCATAAATGAATGTACTGGTGGGAGGTGTGTAACTTATGTTAGTGTTGCTGACTTACTAGCTAATATGCTGTAGGATAAGATGAGAAAAGGAAACAGTTCCGTAGATACGGGATAAAACATTTCTGGGCAGCATTGGAAATTATTAGGTTGGTGCAAAAATAATGTCGTTTTTGACGTAAAGTTGAACGTCAAAAACGACATTATTTTTGCACCAACCTAATACAACTTACGGGTCCATATTGGGTAATATAATTGGAGGGTATTATATACCGTACCTGTGAAAACTAATGGGTACCTTCTAATCCTCATAAATACGTTGGACACTATTGTAAGTGGGGGTAATATGATGTTTAATTAATGCACAGCTAGCAGTTTTCTACCAGTGGGTTTTGTTGATGTTATGAAGACTACCATTCCATTTCCAACCTCCGTTTTGTTAATTCATTAATCTTTTCTACCTTACAACAGAGGGTGAAATTACAGGTAATATAACAAGTCCTCCTGGCAAGCCGTGTACCCATCATCTTCAGATATAAGCAGATCTTATAGAATTGGTTTTGATCAGACTTGGATTGACATGCGCTTCACAAAATGGCAGCTTCCCGTGTTCGAACACATTATGTTCGAAATTAAGAGTTAGCATTTGTAATATTATAATCGAACAGAAACACCCGTGGTATTGGTTGAATGTCATTTACTCGATGTTAGTTCAAAATTTGAGACGTGGTTACTGCCATTGATCGGATGGTCATGCACCCGGGTGTCTACCTGTATGGTACAGATCTAACTTTCTGAGCGAAACATTAAGGATTTATTTTTGGCTTGATTTTATTTATAGACAAAGAAATAAAGGGAAAGAAGAAAAGAAAAAAAAGAAGAAAAAAAGAGGAAAAGAAAAAAGGGAATATTTTTATACATGTGTAATAACTGAAGTTATAGAAAATTAAGTTATAGAAAAGGAGAAAAAGGATAGAAGAAAGGGAGGAGAAGAAGAGAAAAACAGGGGGAAGGGGAACAAAAAGGGAGAAAAAAAAACCCCCAAAAACTGTTGATGGGGGATATAGTACAGAGGACATAAAAGAGATGAACCTTCTCAGCTTTGACAATTTTGCGACATATTTTTTGTGATATTGATCACATGTGTACACAACTGTTTAATTTTCTTGTATTTTCGTTATTATTTATTGTACTTTGATTGTGGTCAGACATTTACGGTGATAGAAGCAGGGAATATTTGGGAAAATAATAAGATCATAATAATTCCATTGAATTTTTAATGTAATCCCTTATATTTTAAATTAATGTTATAATTATTTCATAGTTTTGAATAATTTATATTAATATTCTAATTATTTTTTATATATTTAATATGATGTATTTCTTTATTTTTAAGTATAATCATTCTTTACTGTTATTTAACATTATAAATTATTTGTCTTATCTATCTATCTATCTATCTATCTATCTATCTATTATCACTCTACAGCCATAAGGTTATAATTTATTTTTAGCTGGTGTTTCAGTTTAAAAAAAAAGCGTTGAATGTAAATGGATGGATAATCTGATGATTTTCTGAAGGATTTGGTAGTATATTTCCCTAATATTTTAATCTGCAATGTATTTAAATACAAAATTATCTTGCCTATGAATTTCAAAATAAACTGATCTCGACTGCCTGATGAGAGAATCTCTCTGAAGTGTCTCTGCTATTTATCGACTTCGAAGACATCACCATTTGACATGGGATATAATGAGTCCACTTGCTCAAGTAACGCTACACATCAATGAATATAGATCCGACGCTTTCTACTCAGATATTGAAAGGGAACTGGTCATATGCTCAGGTGCAAAGACCGTTTAATAACTTTTGCTCCCTACAGTCTTTCTCTCTCTCTCTCTCTCTCTCTCTATCTATCTATCTATCTATCTCTCTATATATATATATATATATATATATATATATAAAGTTGTAACCTATGTATGCCCTGGGTTTTATATTCTCAAACTACACTACCCAGAGTACTTGGATAAGTATATTTCATTTTCATCAAAAAGTGTCCCCGAGAGACACCCCACCATATTTTTAAATTAAAATTTGAAGAAGGAATGGCTCTTAGGCTAGTTGAATAATATATTTCATTTTGATTAAAAGGAGTACATGTGGCACAAACGCCCGAGTGATCTTTCTTGCTTTGATTTAAATTAAATCTAAATTTGAACAAGGGAATGACTCCTATTTAAAATATAGAACGAGATAACCTGAAGGTGGAGATCACATCGGCAAGATCAAAATGAGATAAAAACGCCGTCAAGTTGATCAAGAAATTACCAATCAGTACCTTAGAATGCATACTTGTTACGACAATTTAACTGCCATATCAATATTGATATATACGCATTAATTCATTCAATCAAGTATTGGATCAAATACGTATCAAAGGGCTCAGATCAAGCTGTTTTTTTTTTCCAAAAACAGCCCAATGAAATTTATTTCTCTTTTTATTTAAACTAAATTTCAATTTGAACAAGGCCATGGCTACTATCCAAAATAAAGAAGGAGAAAGCCTGAAGATGGAGGTCACCTCGGCGAAATCATTGAGTAATATTGAAGTTCAGCATTTTTCTCTACATATTTAAAATTTATCATCATTTTCATACAAAAATGTGTGTGAAATACAGTAAAACTAAGCTATTATTTACATATCATATATAACTGTTTTATTAATTTATTTATAATTTGTTATATTTTATTTTTATTCATATTTGTATTATTCAATAATTATTTATATAATATTACTTTGTTTTCATTACTTTTAAGAACATTATATTTTTTTTAATTTCATGATTTCCTCAAATTTTAATTACTTTATATTTTTATAGCTTTTTAGCTACATGTTAATTATGGTAATTTATTAATAATACTCATTATACTCAATATATTATTAATACCTCATGATAGAGTTATCGATAGGTAATTTATTAGTTCAATATTTTTTTTTACATTTAATGAATTGCTCATAGATGTTTTATATTTTTATTCACTTCCGGCAAATACACCATATTTTAATTACTTTATATTAGAAGTGATATTATTTATGTTGCCTTTTAATTATTATGAGGACCTCCAACAGGCTGGAAAGCAAGATTAATTGAGGAAGTAGTTATATAATTTGGAGAGGGTAGGAGCCAGTTCAGGAGCACGTTTCTTGTATCTCGTCTCGACCGCTAGCATTATGGGAGTCTAATTTTGAGATGATGCCCAATGCCAACGACGGGGTTATGTGCATTATGATGCAGGCTGTGCCAACTCCTCACTGTCCATGTCGCGGTGGAAAACCATCTGCTTCTCTAACTTCAGGCCTTCTCATCTTCCAACAATCATTCCACATGAAGACTCAAAAGAACCAAAAAAGTAAACATAAACCAGCCCCCACCCAAAAAAAATAAATCACCTAAACCCCTTAACATTTCGTTCTCCAAAATCCGTGGCATTAGAACAAATTTCTGCAGTATGGAATCTTTCCTCACTGCAAACTGCCCGCATATACTGGCTCTGTGTGAGACAAACCTTGTCTCGTCTATTCCCTCCTCTGATCTATCGATCGCCGGCTACCTTCCTCTCCTCAGGAAAGACTCTAACCCACATGCACGGCCTTGGTGTCTATGTCAAGGACCATCTCCCTCTGGCCAGAGAGTTGTTTCTCGAATCGCCAAACCATTCGTAGATGTGTCTCCGACTATCTCCCCTCAATGCCCTAAGCTATCTCTTCTTCCACTATCGCTCTCCATCCTCTCAAGACTGTGGGGTACTCGATAGCATATCTGACAGCATAGACAAGGCCCTCTCTCTCCACCTGTTTCCTCACGTATTCGTGTTTGGTGACTTTAACGCCCACCATACCAAGTGGCGCGAGAATGATACTGACTGGGCAGGCATTCAAACACTTAATTTCTCAATTTCTCAATCCCTCACGCAGATAGTTAACTTCCCCACGCGTTTTGCCTTCAACCTGGTAGGTAAGGCCTCCCTTTCGCGCCAGGAATTTTTCTCCCCGGAATCGATACTTCAAATATACAAATCAACCATTCGCCCTTGCATGGAGTATTGCTGCCATATATGGTCTGGGGCACCTTCTATTTACCACGGAGTTCTTGATAAGATCCAGAGACGGATATGTAATATAATTGGCCCTGATCTGGCATCTCGTCTACAATCACTCACTCACAGACGCGCCTCACCTCTCTCTGTCTTTTCTACAAATACTTTCATGGTAATTGCTCCGCTGAGCTGCTTTCACTGGTTCCCAGACTCCATGAATTCAAGCGCCCTACGAGACTGGCATCTCGCTCTCACACTTTCCCTGTAGAAACTTTTAAATGTAGCCGTCTCTTCTACTCCAATAGCTTCATACCTCGCACCTCTTGCCTGTGGAACACCCTTTCCCAATTACTGTTACCCTGAGAGCTATAATCTCCAACAATTCAAATGTAATGTCAATCGACATCTCCAGTTACCTTGATCTATCCACCATCCCTCTCCTCATCTTTTCTTCTATCATTCATATCTGCTCTCGTTCCAAATCTTCTGCAAACCCCTGCATCCTAGTGATTTTTCGGGGCGTAATGCTTAAAAAAAGAAAACTCGCTCAATAGAGCCTCGGTTCTAGGCAAGAAATCGGATGAGTCGAGCGTTGAAATGGAAGAGAATTTCCGAGCAAAGCACTCAGCCATATCGGCTGAGAAGTTCAGAACCTAAAATAAGTTGAACAAAGGAGGTATTGAAGGTTTGCTGTTCCTAAGTACGCTCTTGCAGAGACACCCAATAATCCTTGGAGACAAATTTGTGAGATGTAATCCGTTGTTTCATTCTATCAGTGAATAGTGACTTTCCTTTTTAGGACACGGCCTCACTCATTACCGTTCCCAAGTTGGCATCTATGCAGACGACGCTACTATTTACTCCTGTCTCAATGGCAAGTCTGATATCGCTAAAAGACAAAACTAACCTGGCCGATAGTCTCGAAAAAGGCCTCCAATCTGTTGCAGACTGGGGCAGGAATTGGCTGGTAAACTTTAATGCCTCTAAATCAAAACTTCTCTCTATTAATAACTACAAGGAACCATCCCTGCCACCCATTAAAATGCCTGATGCACAATTCCGAGAGAGCGCCTCGTTAAGACTTCTTGGTCTCGCATTGTCCGCTGACGTGAGATGGAACAATTACAATGAATCAATTGCTTCATCCACCGAAAGGAAAGTTGGTCCCCTGTGTCGCGCCAGAAAGTTTTTCTCGTCCGAGTCCATTCTTCAAATATATAAATTAGCCATTCACTCTTGCATAGAATACTGCTGCCATATATGATCTGGTGCCCCCACTGTTCGCCTTAAGGTCCTTCACAAAATCCAGAGACAGATATGCAATGTGATTGGTCATGATCGCCTCCCTCTATCTTTTCTGTAAATACTTTCACGGCATCTGCTCCGACAAACTTGTTCTCATACTGCATGAATTTAAGCGTGCTACTAGGCTGGCATCCCTTTCACAGTCACAAGGGTTAAATGTGGCCGTTTCTTCTGCTCCAATAGCTTCATGTCTCGAACTCCCACTTCTGTGGAAGTCTCTTGCTATTACTTGATTCACTGATAGCTATAATCTCCAACTATTCAAATGTAACTATTCAAATGTAATGTCAATCAACATCTCCAGATACCCTGGCATATTCACTGGCCTTCTCTTCATCCGTTCGTCTATCACGCCTCTTTACTCTCGCTCCCACTCTGTAATACCTTGACTACTAGTGGCATCCCGCCTTGCTTCGGTGTGATACTTAAAAAAAAATATATATATATATATATATATATATATATATATATAGGTTGGTTAATAAAATAAATTACCGCCTGTGGAAATCCCTTCAATTTACTTGCTTCCTCGACAACTTCAATATCCTAAAATTTATATTTAGCGCTATCACGTCTTTTTGAACGCTGTTCATTTTTTGGTCAATCCTCTCCTGAATTGACTACAGCAGTAGGTATAAACATTGAGCACAGGATATTCCTGGGGCCTTTTCTTCGGGAATTACTAGTCTGCTAACCGATTCCCTATCTTTCAGTAATGTATTCTCTTTTACAATAAACCTCTCTTTGTATCATCTAAGTGCGTGTTGCAGTTCCTTCTCTCGAGTACCACATTTGTTTATATGTAACCTCTTTTAGGATAAAACAGTGCATTGAGGGCATTCTCCCTGTGAGTTTGAATCGAATACTCGTCGCCATTGTGCACTGACTATATCAGTAGCTATATATAGTGAGCACAGGATATTCCTGGGGGCTTTGCTTCGGGAATACTGGACTGCTACCCGATTCCTGTTTTTTAGTAGTCTATTCTCTTTTAAAATAAACTTCTTTTTTTTTCATGTTGCGTGTTGCTGTTCCTTCACTCAAGTACCAGATTTGTCTGCTTGTAACGTCTTTAAGGATACATATTTTATCTTCTTTCTTTTTGAACTTCGCTTTTTCTAGTTTTCATGTCTGGAATTTAAACAGGATTTTTAAAATCAATTATATTTTGTTTTAGATTCATATTTTGATTTATAAGATTTTACAGCCGTTAAATAAGCCGATCGAATTACTTTTTACTTTGCCTTTCATTTCTTCCTTTTTATATATGACATTCTGACTTTGAGCATCAGAGTTTCCTGCAGGACATATTCAACAACGTCTGCATTTAATTAATCTATCTCTGTTTTATTTTTATTCGATTCCCACTCTCGAATTAATTTCTCTTTTCTTCTTTGCGTTCTCGTTCATTTTCTTCTTCATCTTCTTCTTCTTCTTCTCTTTGCATATTTTTAATTACATTTCTCTTTTCCATTATCAGTTCTCTCTAAACGTTTTTTAATTTCTTCGTCTTCCAACTCCTCCTCCTTTTATTCTTCTATTACTTCCTCATCTTTTTCTTCCTCTTCTCCAGCCTTTTCTTTCTTCTTCACCTTCGTCCAGTTCTCTTCATTCTCTACCTTCATCCTCTTTTCCTTCTACTTTGTCTCCTTTATTCTCTTTCATTTTTCTTTTCATAGTCTTCTCTTTTTCTTCTTCATTATACTCTTCCTATTATTAATATTCATCCTGTTCTTTCTTCTTATTATTCATCCTCTTCTCTTTCTTCTTCTTCTTTTCTTTCTTTCTTCTTCTTCATCCTCTTCTCTTTCTTTTTTTCTTTTTCCTCTTCTTATTCTTCATCATCATCATATTATGCTTCTTCGTAACCTCCTCCTTTATTTCTTCTAATTCTTCAACCGTTTTATTTTTTCAAATTCCTTTTGCATTTCAGAGTTTATTCGTTTTTCTTCAGTCGGTTTGCTCCCTGTTTCCGCTCTTCTTCTTCGTTTTCTTCTTCTTCCTCTTCTTCTACACCCTCTTCTTTTTCGTCATCTTCTTTTTCGTTTCTTTCTTCTTCTTAAGGTGTTTTTATGGACGTTTTGCCTTTTTTAAAAAAATATTTTCTTTTCTTCGGTCGATTACATTCATTAATAAATTTCCTTTTCAGTTCCTTCTTTAATTCATTCTTAAATGTCTTCTTCAATCGTCATCTATGATCATTTTGTTTTTCTTGTAATACACATTATCTTTTTACTGTCTGTTTTCCCAATGTTTACAGTCTTTCAATGATATCTGAAAGAGCAATACAAATGCAAAAGAATGCTTTATAGATTATGCAATAGCTTCCGGTAAAGTACGTCACAAAGAACTCTTTGACCTGCTATGTGATCTTGACATATTTCGGAAGAATATTAGAATAATCTATAAAGACAGAAAGCCGCCTGCATACGAAATGAAAATGAACTGAATAAATATCCAAATAGTGAAAGGGTTTCAAACAAGGATGTATCTTCTCAGCGAATTTATTCTATATCTATAGTGAGGCGATTCTGTTAGAAGTCGTCATCAGGATTCATTATCGGTGGCCACAATCTTAACAACAGAAGAAATGAAGATGCCAGTGTTGCTAGCAGAGAGATGAATGAAAAATACAAAAAAAACTTACAGAAGGTAATAAATAAAAGCGAGAAGAAGACTAAATATCATTTGCGAAAAAACAGAAATTATGTTTGTTAGCAAAAGGGACAGTCTAATATGCAAATTACAAATTGGAGATAGCAAAGTACAAAAAATATAGCAATTTACATATCTGGGAATTGTTTGAACAGAAGACGGAAAGTTCGATACTGAAAGCAAAAGTCGCATTGCCATAGTAAAAAGTTATCTCCCAAATGCTAAGCACAGTATAAAGAAATAAGACTGTTTTCTTAGAAATAAAACAAAGAATACTGAATGAGTTTAGAAATATCACAAAAAGTACTAAGAGCTACAAAGGACAAGGAATTATGGTGAGCTACGTCTAAAGATTCAATGCTCATAGAAAAAAAAATTTGTTCTTTAATAATGATCCATTTACGTTTCAATTTTCCAATTAACCTCATTCAGCATCTCTCTATAATTCTGAGATGTGAACAATTTATATTATTCGTACTATTGTCCTCATCTTTTTCGCCATATTCATTACAACGTTTTCGTCCGTTGTACGCTCCGGCCTTCTTCAGGTGGTTGGAATGTCGAACTGAACCCTTTATTTCGCTCACTGTGCCATGTGTCCTCAAGGATAAAGGCGTTAGTTAGATTCAGTGACAAGACCCAAAGTGATTGAGTTCAATACCCGGTTAAGGCCGTGGAGAACTTGGAAAGGGGAATTAACAGGAGATAACTGATAAATGACATCTATTAAACATGGCACGTGGAACTAGAACAGTCTACCCCAGTGAGTGAAATAAAGGGTTCAGTTCGACATTCCAACCAACGGAAGAAGGCCGGAACGTGCAACGGCCGAAACGTTGTAATAAATATGGCGACGAAGTGAGGACGGTAGACCGAATAATGTAAATAATGTAACCTCATTCATTATATTTTTTGTATTTTTTCTTCCCTTCAAATCATCGAATTTTCTTTTCTTTCTTTCAAGTTAATCTTTTTCTCTCCTCTTCAGTTAATCTTTTTTTCTTCTCTTCAAACAACTTTTTTTCCTTTCGGTTAATCTTTTTTTCTTCTCTTCAATTATTTTTTCTTCTCTTCAGTTAATCTATTTTTTTCGTTAATCTTTTCGCTTCTCTTCATGCAGTATGTTTTTTGTCAGTTAATTTTCATTTTCTCTTCAGTTAATCTTTTTGTCTCTTCCCATAATTTAATCTTTTTTTTTCTATTGCGTTAATCTTTTTTCTCCTCTTCATTTAAACTTTTTTTCTTCAGGTAGCCATTTTACTTCTGTTCTTCAGCTAATCTTTTTCTCTTCAGTTAATCTTTTTTTCTTCATTCAACTAATCTTTTTTTCTTAAGTTAATCTTTTTTTTTCTTTTTCTCTTCAGTTACTTTTTCTTCTCTTCATTAAACTGTTTTTTTTTTCAGTTATTTTTTTGGTTTGTTCCCATCAGTTAATCTTTTTTTTCCTCTTGCGTTAATCTTATTCTTTTCTTCATTTAATCTGTTTTTCTTCAGTTTATCTTTTTCTTCTCTTTAGTTAATCGTTTAACTTCTCTTCATTTAATATCTTTCTTTACTTCAGCTAATCATTTTTTCTTCAGCTAATTTGTTTCCTTCTCTTCAGCTAATATTTTTCTTAAGTTAATCTTTTTTTTCTTCTACTCTTCAGTTAATTTTTTTCTTCTTCTCTTCAGATAATCTTTCTATTTTATTTTTGTAAATTTTCTGTGTCTCTCTTCTTTTATAATTAATCATCTTTACCCATTTTTTAAATAGTAGAAATGACATTTTTCCTTTTCATTCATTCTCTCACCAAATGGAAATAATCCAGTCATAATTTTTCTTCTTTATATAACAGTTTTTTTTTTAATTCTTTCATTCATTCTTACGGTGTATAATTGCATGTTCCATGACATTTTTTCACTTTCGTTTCAGAAAATATTTAAACCCAATTCTTTATTTTTGCTCAAACAAAATACCCTATTATTTGTTTTTCTCCATGCCTTTCTTACGTCTCTGTTAATGTTTCTTTCATTCCAGCAAATCTCATTTTGAAATTTTTCAAACTTCCTCTCCGCAAACTCATATTTTTTTTATTACATATTTAG
The DNA here is from genome assembly GCA_903632075.3 of Acanthosepion pharaonis. NCBI lineage: Eukaryota > Metazoa > Mollusca > Cephalopoda > Sepiida > Sepiidae > Acanthosepion > Acanthosepion pharaonis. The sequence goes on from CAHIKZ030004925.1 coordinate 686,121, forward strand.
TTACATTTTTGGGGGGTTTTGATTCGCTTACAAGAAATTTTAACGTTAAATAAATTTCCCTTTCTTGTTTTTTGTTTTTTCTGAAGAGATTTCTTTCCATGTTTTTCATAGAAACGTTCCATGTTTCCACGTTTCTCCATTTGTTCATTCACGTTAGCATTTTCAGGTTTTAGAAATAATTCCTTTTACTGTTTGAAACAGCCCTACGTTTGCCGTCAGTACTTCTCAGTAATAATTCAAAGCCAAAAAGAAAATGTTCGTATGAATGTTCTCCTGCACATAAAAAAAAAAAAAAAACTTTAAAAAATAAAACATTGTTTGTTTAGCGAATATTTCTACCTGCTCAATTCATTCCATGAACAAAGAAGGAAAAGCGCAGACAGGAAGCGGGGGTGGGGAAGGGAAAGCTTCCGTTTTACGAAAAACGTGTATGTTTCATTCCCGTTGGAGAATGGAGCATATCGTGGAAATAAATGAAGTATGAATTATCACATTCGCTTTCTTAAAATATTTAGCAGGATTTAATCAATTCGAATGTTCACCATTTACATCTTCAATTTTCAGTTTCTTAGATATTTACGATATTCCTGGGAACATCAAACACCATATTTTAGACCAATGTACATCTAAACAAAAAATAATATTTCTAACCCTTGACCACTGCATTACCCGTTGTAGAGAAAAATGAAGTAATACCCAGCCACCGGTTGAACAGTGGTAGAGAAAAATGACTTAATGCCCAGCCATCGGTTATACGGTTGGTAAACAGTTTTAAGTATTTTTATATCTACCATGAAACATTACATACGAATTATATGAGAATTTGGACTCAGTAGCTCAGATAGAAGGGTTAAAATTGTTTAGAAAAGCAGGGCTAAATACTGTCATAAATGCTCTGGTGACATATGTTCCTTAAAGGAAGAGATATTAACAAACTGACATAGATAGATAGATAGATAGATAGATAGATAGATAGATAGATAGATAGATAGATAGATAGATAGATATGAACAGACAGAAGCATGTGTCATGAATAAGATAACATAATGAGTTAATGCACAACCAGCAGTTAAATGGTAGGTAAGTATTTTCTTTTATCTACCGTGAAACATTATATACCAATTATTTGCGAATTTTGATTCAGGAGCTCAGAAAGAATGGTTAAATTTGTTCAGGAATGCAGGGCTCAAACGGTTAAATATAATCGTAAAATGCCCAGATATCTTCTTTAAAGGAAGAGGCATGAACCAACTGACAAAGATAGATAGATAGATAGATATATAGATAGATAGATAGATAGATAGAATTATTAAGATATGAATGAGCTTAGATAGATAGATAGATAGAATTATTAAGATATGAATGAGCTTAGATAGATAG